>OX608079.1:88575501-88660181 GCA_951509765.1 Sphenella marginata | reverse complement strand
CACATCATACCTGAATTCCAATTTGGCAAAAAAAAAAAATTTTTTTTGGGATCACCTTCAAAATATCTTTAATCCAAGGGGTGGACTGGAAACACTTCTTTCGTCGATCCACCTTAATGACCATTCATTTCTCTCTTTAAAATAAACTTCTAAATACAAATATTTTTGAAATAAGAGCATGTTATGTTAATAATTTTTTCTGCCAACGCAATGCTTGCTGGGTTATATGTATATGTACATACATACATATGTATGTATCGTAAACATCGCATATGGCTATGCAAAAGCTCTTAAATTTTCTCTCAATGAGAGCTTCCGTATTGAGTCCCATTAGCCCTGAAAGTTTTACCAACACTTCATATATCGTGAACTAAGTATGTGTACATTATTTATATCTAAATATACATATGTATATGTATGTAAATATGTATGTCAGCAGCGATGTACATTAGGGTTCCACGCACACCTTAGGTTGCCTAACTCGCTACAAAATAAAACTACATACTCCATCATTTTCTCGCATTATCTGAATTTCGACCACTCGTGCGACGAGCCAGGAGACGATTCAAAGGCAAAAAAAACTTGCTTGGCTATTACTTGACATTATTTGTTCCTACAGGGTATATACTACATATTTGCATGTGAATACACATGTACATATATTTTAGCAGACGTTACAGATATGTAGATACCTGCCATATATTTATGTATATAACGACATACAATTTTCTCACAGTTCTATTTCCGAAGCGTACAAAAGTTTATTTTCTTTGCGCAAAATCGTTATAACCTCTCCCAATATCGTGCAACAACAAATATAAACTTTGATACCGAAAATACGAAGCGTCACTTGATTATAATCAGGAAACCATAGGGCCAATATTTGGCGGGGCCAAACAATTTTTATTTTCGATTGATTTTGATAGTTTCTGGAAAACGGAGTTTGAGATAAAGATGGGTACTAACAGTAAAAAAAATTCCAATCAAATGTTGGATAGAATAACAACCACATACAGCGATATTCCCCTCGAACGAGATTCGATCCCATACTCCTCAAACCGAAAATTTTGTTTTTGAATATATTTGGGGAGATAGATTCAGCTGTCGTGAGAAGGGCGTGTTTTTACAGTAGCTTGATTCTTGATTAATTTATGATCAGATTGAAAATATCTGTCAATTATCGCGCAGTATTCACTTTATAGGGAACTTTTCTCATGAATACGTTGTCTAATTTTATTCAAGGTTCCTAGTCAAAAATCAGAAGCCCTCTTTTCATTTCAAACTATGCACTTGAATTATCTTCTCCCTATATTCGTCAAATCCTCGCCTTGTTTGATACCTCATTTTATTGCAAACTGCTCTGATACAAGTACATATAAACTGTTAGGGGCCTCTGGGCCATAATCGCGCTAGCTCTCTGACAAATGCAGCCCTGATTGTGTTCTTGTACATACAGATATTCTGATTGTTGGTGGTAGTTTGTGTAAGCTCTCGATTCCCATGTTTCCCTAACAATGCAACCCCTGTGCTTAAACAAATAAATACATTAATACTAAAACAAAAAAAAAAAGCCCAATGGATTTTGTGTTGCTCTTGCACGTTTTCTGTAGTCATGGCTGTATGCGAGTATCGTAGGTAGTTGAGCGCAACGAGTTAAACAGTTCACTTGGCAGGCTAATTTTCGGTGTTCTACATTAATTGCGATATCTATATTAAAAAAACAGTTGATTTAAATTACATCGCTTTGAACTTTTAATCAATTTTGAAATATTTACGTTGACAAAAACCAAAATAAACAAACACGATATCATTTTACCACGCCGTTAGACATCATTTTTTTATTTCATCTGCTCAGCTTGTCAAGCACGAAAGTAAAAAATATTGGTGCGGCTGCATAAAAACTTTTACATCTCTAACTTTTCCGGTTAATAGCAAGGAACTTGAAAATCGTATTTTATTACGCGGAATCCAATTAATCGCTGCCAAAATGGTTTATACAACGATGTATGATGAAGCACCACAGCTAAAGGTAGTTAGAGATATTCCTAAATATTTTCTAATTCAAATTGATTTTAAGAAATGAAAAAAATAATATACGATTACACAACCATCATTCGCGAAACGTAACATCGATGACGGTTGTGGTGGTGGCGTTAAGGTGACGATGCCACGAAGCTGGTCGGTGACAGTGACGTTAGCGCCGAATGTAAAATACGTGAAATTCGTTGTAAGCGCCGAGAATTGCATTCGTTTGACCTTGGTTTAAGGTCGTGTAGTGTTTTTTTCTCTGCAAAAAATGCTAGCTAAGGTTTAGAGCAGATTTGCAAAGAGAATTGTGTCTTTTTTTGTTGTTTACATAATGTAAAGAAAAGCTACGCGATAAATCAATGCAACAGCTGTTTGAGATAAAGCAAAACAAAGCATTCAGAAAGATATGTAAAAACGCCGGTATCAGAAAAATGTGAGACAAATCTAGTGGGTGAAATATTTTCTCTCACTAGTGATCGATCCTTGTCTGGCCGGCACTTATGGAAGACGCCTTTATGGGGTTGTAAATTTTTGGTTTGTCTGTTTATTTGTTTGTTCGCACATTGTTAAAAAACCACTGCATAGCTTTGTATGCAATTTTCACCTCTGTATTGCTGCTTTCTCAACTTCAAGTTTGCGATAAATTTTAATAAAATTGAAAGTATTTGTTAACCTTTCGACACAGTGATGGCAAAAAAAGTTGAGTTAAAGCGTGTTTATACATAAATATTTCAACTACGAATAGGCAGCAGACTCTATGAAGATTTCCCACAAAAAAAATTACAACGACTATTAGAACCAAAGATGATATTTTATTTTAATTTACACGCATAACCAGCCTTAAGTTTCTTAAAAATACGGATATGAATCTACTCATCACACTCTTACGTGGCATGCGCTGCTGAAAACTTTTGGAGTGTGCTTTTTCCGTTAAAACAACAACTAAAATCTTTTTCAATGTCAAGTGAAAAGAAAATCATTAAACTTTGTACGCATAAATCGTTCTAAAGTGTATGTGTGCTTATGTTTGTGTGCGTGAAATATCACATACATAGATTAACTAATTAGATACTATACTCAGCTAATGTTAATAACTACTTGACTTCAGTTTTTTTTTTTTATATAATTCAATAGTCATTTTTGTCATTTCAGTCGTCAGTGAAGTGTGTGCCATATTTTCGTTTAGTATGAATTCGCGTCATATTGGAAGACTTTTCTATAGTACGCTGCAAAACTATGGAAAAACATTGTTCTTGGTATATATTAATTGGTTCTTAATATTTTCTATTCATTTTCGTGAGTGAATTTTGCGCAGATAAGTATGCTACTCACAATTTAATTGCTGTCTCTCAAAGCCTGTTTAGGCTAAGTTTATATGTAGTTACGAGGGATGCTACTCAAGTTTAAAGATCGTGAAAGTAATAAAATAGTGAAGCAAAGTTAACCATATCGAGGCTCATGCTGAACTTCTGTTAAATTTTTGGTAAAATCTGAAGTGGTGTGCCGTCTCCGATGCTTCTAATTTTTTTTATAAGGGACCCACATGTTTTTAGCGGCTACGAACGGCACCTGCCAAGGCAGATTAATATTTTCTGGTAACCTTTTTCATGACAGGCACACACTCGAAGGGTCGCCGAGCACTACCAAAGACTACACCATTTTGAGAAAACTACTTCCAAACATTTAGATGCTTTCTTTACCAGCATTTTAATCTGGGACCTTTGCCGTGGCAGGCCAGCACACTGCAAAAGCAACACGTGGCTCGTGCTTTCTGAGTAATATATGTACTTCATTGATGTTGCAGCTGAATCTTAAACTTATCTGTCATCATATCTAGGTCTGAGTTGTCAGCGTTCTATGTATAGGCCCAGAAAATAACAAGTTTAGATAGAGTTATGTGAATCCGGTCATTAGAGTGCGCAGTCGAACTTCGTTAAGATCGGGGCTCTTGACCAAAAGTAGGAAAACTCTTACCACAAATACCAAGAGTTTTTCCGGTATGTGGTCTTCCCTGCAATATCACCATTCACCCGCTTAACTACTCAACAGCAAACTCAGGAGAACACTTCCACGCTTGATGGATTTGGCTAAATGGAATCGATAGATTTGGTGTAACAGTCTCCTTTGATATTGTTAGTTATATCCATCCATAAAATACTGGTCTTGCTGGCGGTTCTCTACTTTACAGCCTTTATTGGGTTTCCCGTCAAACTTTTAACCGCTAAAAAGTCAATTAACAAAACTTAATTAAACAACTAACCCCCTTTCTATTTTCCTTTCTCGTTGCAGAAGAACGAAGTTCCCCAAAAGATGGCCGCTGAAGCTGAAACTCACTTGGATCATATATGCCGCTTGCAGTTCGATTCGCCCGTGCCACATGTACGCCTTTCCGGTATTGTGTGCACCATTGGACCGGTCTCGCGCAGCGTTGAAATGCTCGAAAAAATGATGGCAACCGGCATGAATGTTGCACGCATGAACTTCTCTCATGGCTCACATGAATATCATGCCGAAACTATTGCCAATGTACGTACGGCTGCTAAAAACTTTGGAGCCAAAATTGGTTATGAATATCCAATTGCTGTTGCATTGGATACCAAGGGTCCTGAGATACGTACTGGTCTTATCGAAGGCAGTGGTAGCGGTGAAGTGGAATTAAAGAAGAATGAAACTATTAAGCTATCGACCAATCCAGCTTTCCTTGAGAAGGGCAACAAAGATACCGTTTATGTGGATTACCCAAATATTGTTAAGGTCGTACAACCCGGCAATCGTGTATTCGTTGATGATGGTTTGATCTCTTTGATTGTTAAAGAAATTCAAGGTGATGCTTTGGTATGCCAAATTGAGAATGGTGGCGCTTTGGGTTCACGCAAAGGTGTTAATTTACCCGGTGTACCAGTTGATTTGCCCGCTGTGTCGGAGAAAGATAAATCTGATTTGAAATTTGGTGTTGCGCAAAAAGTTGACATGATTTTCGCTTCTTTTATTCGTAATGCTGCTGCTCTCACCGAAATTCGTGGCGTTTTGGGCGCCGAGGGTAAAGATATTAAAATTATCTCAAAGATTGAAAATCAACAAGGTATGCACAATTTGGATGAGATTATTGAGGCTTCAGATGGTATTATGGTGGCACGTGGTGATTTGGGTATTGAGATCCCACCAGAAAAGGTGTTCTTGGCGCAAAAGGCAATGATTGCACGCTGCAACAAAGCTGGCAAACCCGTCATTTGTGCTACACAAATGTTAGAGTCCATGGTGAAGAAACCACGTCCAACACGTGCTGAAATCTCAGATGTTGCTAATGCCATTTTGGATGGTGCCGATTGTGTGATGCTTTCAGGTGAAACTGCCAAGGGTGAATATCCTTTGGAATGTGTGCTCACAATGGCCAAGACCTGCAAGGAAGCCGAGGCTGCTTTGTGGCATAAAAATTTGTTTGCCGATTTGGTACATGGCGCACAAGCTTCCTCATTGGATTCGACGCATGCAGTTGCTATTGCTGCTGTTGAAGCTGCACATAAAACGATGGCTGCCGCTATTGTTGTTATAACGACTACAGGAAAGTCTGCACATTTGCTAAGCAAATATCGTCCACGTTGCCCAATTCTAGCCGTTACACGCTTCCCACAAACTGCACGACAGGCGCATTTATACCGCGGCATCATACCACTTGTATATTCAGGTAAGTTTGATGAGCTGAGCTTCCGACTATTCTCGCTACTAATAATTCATTGTTTCTTTCTTTCTTTCATCTTTCTCACAATATAGAACCTGCCCTATCCGACTGGTTGAAGGATGTTGATGTTCGAGTACAATTTGGCTTGCAAGTTGGCAAGAAGAGCGGTTTCCTTAAATCTGGTGATCCAGTTGTTATTGTTACCGGCTGGAAGAAGGGATCCGGATTCACAAACACCATGCGTATTGTGTGCGTACAAGAGGATGAGTGTACTGATTGTGACTGCATGAAATAATTGGATGTGATTTGAGTATGCGTATGAATGCTTGAAGATTGAATTGAACTCGAGTGCAAGTTCGAATAACGAGTTGTGTGTTTGCGAATTTCAATGATTATATATTTATTTGTATGTTTGCATGTGTAGAATGCTGGAGCTTAAAGCTTAGAAATAAAAGAAGCTCACTGATTCTGCACTTTTAAACTGTCAACTTCTACATAGTTGAGGATTTCTACAGCCAAGGTTTATCTTTTGCGCCGTTAGACAGTGTACTTCTTATCTCTCGAGGTCTTTAGATTCTGTAGGTTCTAAGTATATTACCCGCAATTGAATATTTCTTAGGTCAATGTGAAGAAATGCCTCAGAAAAATTATAAGAATCGGTCACGAACTTCCTAATTATAACGAACCCTTGGTACCCAACCTCTACAAAACGGACTTTGTTTAGCTGGCATGTATTGAGTGGAATCCTGTTGTGAGTACCCTTAAAAGTTTCGCTGGCCACTTTCCGCTTTGGCTGGCAGATTTCTCATTCTTCCGTAAGAAAGCTAAGATTTTTTTCATATCAGCAAATGTGTCCATGAAACATTTTTTGCACTAATCAAAGCTCCATACTGGTGCTCTTTTCTTCTAACATATTAGTGGCTCCGACCTGTTAAAAACCTGTTGATCACCCTTGTCTGTATGGCTAGGCCGGCAGTTGATGTAACGTCAATCATTCAAAGCATTGATCATTGCTCGCCTATCAAGGTAAATACTGACACTAACCGGCCAGGTGCCAATCAGCTGTAACCTTAGAAACTTCAGGTACAGGCATGGTTAGCCTTTTTCTAGAATGAATCCAGTAAGCTCCAGTACTAGTAGCTTCTGGTACTAGCTGGACCACCGCAGGAACTATGGAATGATCGTGGATTGTAATCGCTTCTTACGACTGGCATACTTAGAAGCTTTCAATTTCAACCCACTGGATCTCGCTCGTAGTAGTCTGAAACCCTGGTCACTGGGCAGTGCAACGATCTCTTTGTACCTCATTTCATCTTTACCGGGGATATAGTTTAACGTCCAATATTCAAACTGTCTTTAGTTCCGTATTTTCTAGTGCCCCTTATCACAAAGAACTAACATGGCTGCAGTTGTTTTGTGTCACTTTAGCTGTGTCGGCTATAGAATATCCAGTGGCCTGCTTGAGGTAGAGCTTTAATCTGAGCTCTTCTTGTCCAATTTTTGAGTTTTATATCAATTAAACGAATTCTAAGATAAGGCGCTTTTCGAAAACATTCAGATACAAGAACTTGTATGTGCTTAACAGTGGTGAATGTGAAATTATTACTTTTCCAACTCATAAATAAATTTCAATAATAGAAATGTTTAATTCTTTACATTTACAGATATATTGATTAAAGGCCATCCTAGTAATTTTATCTCGAACTCATAAAAAAACAACAACAAATATCGGAGTACAACAACAAGCGTTCCAGGGTAAGCGCACAACTTCATCCTGCAGCCGCCAAACCGACTACTAAATTCAAATAATACAAAAAAAAAACAACTTACATACATACATACATAATTTTAGATCAGAGATCTAGCTATGGTAATGTTAATTTAGTAAATGCAAATAGAATGAATTGTTGGTAATAATTTCCTGGCACTACTCAAAAGAGATACATTAATGAATTAAATAATGATTACAAAAAATGCCCATCAATTTGTTGTATTTGTAATTGGTATGAGATATGTTCTAAGAATTAGTAAGTGTGAAATCTGCTTGTAATTCAAAGTTAATTTTATCAGCCGAAATCTGTTATAACTTTAATGTGTTAATAAAACAAACTTTGCCACATATTCTTAGGCAAGGAAAGATTGCTTGTTCTTTATTTGCTACCCAGCAAACATTAAGGTTAGAGGACGATTAGAAAACGACTCGAATTCTAATGTTATTCTCTAAGGTAGAAGGTTAGAGAACGATTTGTGAAACTGTCGCGAATTATAGCATTCTCGACAAAAAGGGGACTTAGTTCTCGATATCGAGAAAAAGGTTAGTTATCGATTCGAATTCTAACGTGAAGTTCTAATGGGATTCTAATGAGAAATTTCTAACTGAAATGAAATGAAATCCAATTGTTCTTGTTTAATTCTATTTCGATAAATTTATTGCTTTAAATATGTTTGACATGTTTTAAGCTTAAATATCTAATGGGAATAAAATTCAAAGTTTTTATACCTTAGTTTATAAATACAATACTTGACAATACACGCATCTTCGCTATTCGAGTGTTTCCCTAATCGTTCTCTAATCGTCCTCTAGCCTAGTTCTCTAACGTGATTTTCGATTAGAGATACATTAGAGAACTACATTAGAATTCTAATGTAAAACTAGAGTATTTCTCTAACGTTAGAGGCTGTGTTGGCTGGGTACTAACAGACGCCGTGCAACCCTTCATTTCGCTGAGTTTAGGGAACATGTCGTTTATTTGGATTAAGCAACGGTATACTCGTACTAGAGGGATTTGTACAACTCTTCCCAATGGTTTACTTTCCCATATTTTTTTTTGCTTTTTTTATTCCCTTATTCGTATTATTTCTTTTTTCTTCTTTCTATTTCTCTATGTGTATTTCTCCAGTTTGGATCAGTTTTTTAAAATTCGAGTTTCTCACAAAGAAATAACTATAAACTTATTTTCAAAGCTTCCTAGGTTTACCAATTTTCGCGCTATCGGACTACACCTCTTCCAAGTGTACTTCAGAAACCGTAAAATGAATTTCAGAAGCCATAAATTGTACTTCAGAAACCGTAAAACTAATTTCAGCATAGTCAATTGTACTTCAGAAACCGACCTTTCTGGATATGAACCCGGTACGCCCCGGTCCTGCCCGAATGACTTGATAGCGACTTATGGCTAGGTAAAAATGCTTGGTTCCTAAGGAAGGTATCATATGTATTGAGAGGTGAGAGGCATCATATAGGTGGAGCAACCATAGAGTACAATTTTTTAGTACAATTTTTTTAGTACAATTGACTATTCTGTAGTGCATTTTACAGCTTCTGAAGTACAATTGACTATTCTGAAACTCATTTAACCATTTCTGAAGTACATTTTACGGTTTCTGAAAAACATTTTACGTTTTCTGAAGTACACTAGGAAAAGTTGTAGCACGATTTTACTCAACTGGAAAGAGGATAAATGTTTTAAAAATCGTCAATACCGAGAAATTGAACAAAAACTTTGGAACTTAGAAAATATATTTACATCTGTACTCGTAACATGGAAAATAATTTGGAAAAATTGCTAATTTAATTACGTATTTTTATAGCTGCGAGCTTACCTTCGGACAAATTTTAGGTGGCTCACTTCAGAACTTTCTACCCATATGGAACTCTATAAATTTTTATTAAGACCCTTGGTCGTTGTAATTTAGCGCTAGTTGAAACCATTATAATACCCTGGGTACTTCTACAGCTGAACATGAAAAATAAAAAATACAAATTTATTCAACAATCGTTAGAGCGAAATTTAGAAAATATTGCACTTACAAAATGAGCCGAGTTGATGGCATTCAGCCCAATGTATTGACCCATCAACCGAGGCTGAGCCGTCTGGTCATTCTTTAACTTTTAACGAAATAATGAACAGAATTTTTAAACTGAAAAAAGGTATGAGATGTACACTAGTGCGGATCGGTTCCCATACAAAAAAAAAGTTTTTCCAGTCCACCCCTAGGATTAAGGATATTTTGAAGGCGATCCCAAAAAAATTTTTTTTTTTTTTTTGCCACGCCCCCCCGATGGGCTATTTACTTTTTTCGACACTACGTCGCCATTTTAAGTCCGAATTTAATAAGCCGTACACCGTTGTTCATGGCTTGGAAGCCGCCACAATTCTTACCTTAATCATTTTTTATTCCGAGTTCAAACCCTAGTAGTAACTGTCGGTATCTCGTTTCACATCATACCTCAATTCCATTTTTTTTTAGTCGGTCGAAAAGGCCTTTAAATTCTGTGAAACTTTTTCTTGAAAATTATTAAGGTAAGAATTGTGGCGGCTTCCAAGCCATGAACAACGGTGTACGGCTCATTAAATTCGGACTTAAAATGGCGACGTAGTGTCGAAAAAAGTAAATAGCCCATCGGGGGGGCGTGGCAAAAAAAAAAAAAAATTTTTTTTGGGATCGCCTTCAAAATATCTTTAATCCTAGGGGTGGACTGGAAACACTTTTTTCGTCGATCCACCTTAATGTACACGTCTGTATAATGATTAGACTGGACCAAAAAAAAATGTTTTGATAATAATACTATTTTTCAGAATTTTTAGATGTTTATGTTTGGTTTTTGTGGAAAAAAAAATTATACATGAATTGTGCTTCATCTCCTGCCCCTTTTAAGACTAGTAGTCAGTAGTAGTAGAAGTTTCTTTAGAACAACGTAAAAACTTTTGACACATGAAAATTCTCTTGAGCTTTTCTTATCCGGTATTTAGTGTAGATATTTTAGCTTTATTTTCAAAGCAACAAAAAAAACAAGTTCACTACAATTAAAAAAAAAAAGATAGAGAAATAGTTGGCCAAGTCTAATGTATGTAGCTACATACATACATACATATGTGCATAATTTTGTATCTCATTTGTTTTCATTCCAGAAAAATCTGTTAGTTTAGAAGCATTAAAATTCTGTCCAGTTTAAGGGTCTGCAGGAAATTCTTTAATAATGTAGAATTATGTACATCGATGACCACTACAATCATATTAGATGGTGCAGTGATTTGTGGTATAAGCTTTTGGCAGCACGGAAAGATACTTACATTTTCCGGATAAATTTTCTATTCAAGTCTTTAAAGTTCCTATGACATCTGAACTTGACAACTTTCAGAACTCCGCACCGAATCTTAGACCAATTATATAGCAAATAGAGCTAGCCTCCGAGGTGAAATATTTGGGAGTCACGTTCGACTCCAAACTCCTGTGGCGGACACATGTGGCAAACACGACAATGAAAGCAACAAAGGCGATAATGGTGTGCAGAAGACTCGCAGGCAAGTCATGGGGATGTAACCCAGCGCTGCTGAGATGGATGTACATAATGATCGTCAGGCCAATAATAGTATACGGGGCAGTAGCCTGGGGCTCCAGATCAGGTCTGGGGACGGTGCAAAAGGCATTAGCAAAGACCCAACGCCTTGCGTGCATATGCATCACGGGAGCAATGCGCACCTGCCCCACGGCGGCACTCGAGGTGCTACTGGACCTGAGTCCACTGCACGTTGTGGTAGAACAAGCAGCGAAGCGAACTATGCTAAACATAGCAAAGGAAGGATTTGGTAAAGGCATAGTCATTTCGTCTGTGGGAGCGGAGAAGTTAAGAGAACAGCTTCCTATTTGCCAGCTACCACGGGACGTCATGGCCAAGGTAATAATATTTGATAGGAAGTTCGAACTAGAACTAGGGGATAAAGCCACGTGGAATCCCACTAAGATTGAGGAATTCCACCAAAATCGAGCCATCGTATGGTACACGGATGGCTCGAAAACCCCTGAGGGAATCGGCGCGGGCATATTTGGCCCACGCACGGAACTCGCTGTACCACTAGGAGCACACCCCAGCATATTCCAAGCTGAGGTAGTAGCTATAAGCATATGCGTAGACATAAACCTGCAACGCGGATATACAAATGAGAATATCACTATACTGAGTGATAGCCAAGCTGCCCTCAAAGCCCTATCCTCCTTCGAGATAAATTCACGCTTGGTCTTGGAGTGTGTAGAGAGGATACACCGCCTGGCATCGTGCAATAACGTCCGACTGGCCTGGGTTCCAGGCCACGTAGGGGTGGATGGCAACGAACGGGCGGATCGGCTGGCAAGGGAAGCGGCAGCAACGAGACCCATTGGCCCAGAGCCGTTCCTGGCGATAGGGTCCCACTCTATCAAAGAGGGGCTGAGGAATGAAGAGTGCAGAATGAGGGGAAGGTACTGGCAGCAGACGGTCGGGCTGCGCCAGGCAAAGGCCATGATGGGGGACTATAATTCCAAGCGTTATAAAGAATTAATAACCCTATCCAAGAATAACCTAAGGATAATCACAGGAGTACTGACAGGACACTGCAGGCTAAACGCCCACCTGCATAGACTGGGCATTAAGTCTTCTAGCCTATGTCGGTTCTGTGACAATGAGGATGAAACGGCGGAGCACATACTGTGTAGTTGCGATGCTGTGTCGAGGAGTAGACATAAGTACTTAGGCGCACCTACACTGGAGTGCAGGCACCTACCCGATTTAAAGCCGTCCTCCATTTTGGACTTTCTGAGGCGGATCGGGCTGGACAAGGTGCTATGAGGTTATGAGGGTACAATAGACCTTTAAGGTCGCAGTACATTTCCTCAATCACATTATTATTATTATTAGACCAATTATGAAAATTTGATCGCCATGAAAATGAGACTCATGGCCCTATAAGAAATCTCTAGGCACCATTGATTGGGTATGTCATGGCGTATGAGTAACAAAAAGTGAAATAATTTTTGGTTTATCGGGAAGATAAATTTTAAAGTTTACATGAGAAGATGTACGAAAAACATGTTCTTTGATCCATTTCGTAATGTTTGAAAATAATTACAGCTGTTGACAGTTAATTAGAAACGTTCTCTTTTGCCCAGCGCTTGGTGGGGATAATAATGAAATGCTTAAATTTACCGTTATTTTTTCTCTGAAAAACCTTTGCGTTTCTTTTGTTACTATTTTTAATGAAAATGGACAAAGTTTTGTAGTTGTGTGTTTGAAGTACAGTTAATATTTTCCTAAAAAGTACGTGGGTCACTTAGCGCAAGGTAAAACAGTTAGACAAATGATTAGAAACATTTGTTTAGTTATAAATTGTCGACAAGTTGTGGAGCTCTAAAAATAATCTTAACTATTTTTGATAAGTAGTTATTTTAAGTTGGTTTGTTTAAAATCAATTTGAACATGTTTCTTAAAGACTTGCGCTTGGAAAAAGCAGCAAATTTACATCTTCTTTAGGTAGCTCTATTTATGAACTTCGCAAAGCTGTTAAGTCATACAGCAAAATTGCGAAGCAAATTAAAAATTCCAAAAAAATTTTGTGCACAGCCTTAAAGGATATTTGAAACTTGAAAGCTATTGCGAAAGTTCCATTTAAAAAAAAAAAAAACAGGAAAATTTTAGAAGAAATTGTACGTATCTCTAGAAGAGACCCAAAAAAGAATGACATACAACGCGAAGTTCATGAGGCATTCAATATTGAAATATCCGAGAGAGCAATAACTAGGCGTTTGGTCGATTTCGGACTGCGTGGTAAAGCAGCACGCAAGAAGCCCCTTTTTACTAAGATCCAAAGAAAAAACGCCTCGACTTTGCAAGATCCTATTGGTCGCAGGCGATGAAACGAAGATCAATCGTATTGGACCTGATGGTTGGAGGTACATTCGGCGACCAACTTGCCAAGAATTCAATTCTCGCTTTGTTTCACGGGTAGTGATGCATAATGGAGAATTAATCATGGTGTGGGGATGCTCCCCCTGGAATAGTGTGGATCCATAGAATTTAAAATACGGAGGAAAATTTGCCTGTTTAAATAAAATAAATTAAAAAGATGGAAAATTCGTATTTTAATGGAAAATTGCTTTTATTTTAATATAAGTGTCGTATCTAATTAGCGGTCAACAGCTGTATATGTGAAACTTACACACTATCCAGCAAATTCAGGTGACCTTATAGCTTATACTTCACTTAATCATACTGTAGTCGGTGTTGTTCAGAGTTTTATTTTTCTGGTTTTATTGCCAAAAATTTAAACTTTCTTTAAAAATCAAATGTAAACTAGTCTTATAATATATTCTTCATGGTTATTTTCTTGTTGTGTTGTTTTCAATTAAAATACATATTTTTAAGGCATTTTTTTATTTTATAAATTCAACATACCTACCCATGTTTTGCTTTTGTAAACCTTTTATGTATCATCAATGAGTTGTGCGCATTAACCTTTCATTTACTATTTCTCAATATTTCGAAAACTATTTGTAGTTAAAAAAGTAAATTTAGTGTAATTTTCCAATTTTTCTTCTCAATATTTGTTATGCAGTCACTTCGAAAATGCATTTTTCATATTCGTTGACGTATTTGAACTCATATTGAGTAGACCTACATACATATGTGCATTAAGGCGCCTCACTAAGAACAGTTGCAATGTTTCCACCGGAATTTCAAAATTCTCCCAAAATATTTCGAAAAAATATTAAGATTTACTGGAGGTAAACTGCGTTAAAAATATCCTTTTTTATGTATAAAAGGAGTATGAAAAAATGTTTTTTAATAAAAGGCAGCTGAGATGATAGAGTGCAAAAGGTAAGCATAAAAAAGTTTAAAAATTGTATCAATACTATTATTGTATAACTGTGTGCTAATATTCGCAATGTGTAAAATTAGACCAACAAGGGTTAAATTTTGCGGAAATGGCAACGTCCCTTTCAAATGATACCCTAATTGTCCAAATCCGTCAATAATTCGCTGAGTTATAAAAGTTTTCCACAAACCTACCCCTCGATATATGACCAAAAACAGCATCATACATCTCAATATTTGGATTGTCTCAAGCTCGTACCGAACCAGGATTTTTTCGAAATATTTTAACCAACAAGGTCTTAGAATACATTGAAGTTTATAATTCCAATGGAAACAGGGTGTCCATTTTTTTTTTTTTTTTTGTATGGAGCGTGAGGCGCCTTATTGTACATGAAGAAACTAATTTTTCCTACAGGGCCCTTTCCGCATACGCCTACATAAATAATTATAGATTCGTCCAAAATGCAAATCTTCAACAATATTACCTACCACATTTTTCCCTACAGGGCAAATACATAGGTGCATACATACATACTATATGCAGCACATTGCCGTAAGTATGTATGTATGTATATAAGTGAGTAAATATGCAAGTAACCCAAGACATTGGTGGCTCTATAAAGGTTTTTAAGCTTCAATGCGCTGCACCTCACAGCAGCAACAGCACTCCGCACACAATAAGAATTCTAAACATACTTTTCGTTTTTGTTTTTGTTTATTTATTGTTGTTTATTATTCACTATTCCTTGCACATACCACATACAACACTATTTATTTCTCAGCCTTTAAGCCAATGTGTACTGATAACAAAAAAAAAAAAACTAAGAACATGGCCAAGAATGATGGTGCAGCATATAAACGTGGCTGATTGCTGGACGGTTTTTTGCGAATATCCAGTGACGACTCGTTGCCATCAATTCAGTCTTTGCCGAGATTTTATCGTGTGCGAGTGGTTTTTTATAGCGTTTGCGCATTCAGTTGCATTCACAATATTTTTTGGCCGGTTCATTATCTGCTGTTGTAATATTTTGGCCATATTCTTAAAATTTTGCAATTTGACCAGGCAGTTTGTGGCACATGTGGCAATGGCAAGCATGAGTGCCGAGATCTGAATGTGTGTACTACATTGTTGAAGTTGCATTTGAATAAATTTATTTGAATTTTTTGTTTGAGGAAGTCAAATAATAGAACCGGTATAGTCCATCATAAAAGGAACAACGTGTTAGTGTAAAAACAAAAAAAAAAAAGATTGCGAAACTTTAATTCTTTAACTTTAGAACTAACTTGTGAGCTCAACGCGCGCACTTTACTGTTCTTTTGTTTAATCCGTTGTCAGTCTTTGAGTATGCACGAAAGAACGTGGGACTTTGATGTAACCGCTTAGTTGAGTACTTATACATTCATAGATGAGCACAGTGTGTCAGAAAGCAATAATACAAATTAAAAACTACAACAAGATGTGTGGTATAAATTAAAATTAAAACCACAAAATTGCATGAAAAATAACAACAAAAAACTACAAAACGACTTTTATAACAAAATTTAAAAACCAAAAAAACCAACTAATTTTTTTTATGAATTTCAACAAGTTTTCAATGCTTCACTTTATTCGTGTATTTGTATGTGTGTGGCATGTGTTGCATAAATAACTAACTTCTCAATTCCAACGTTGAACATAATCGACAAATTTGTTGTCTGATAAGTTCTGCTTCGCTTTAGCCAAGTATAGTGCCATACACAAATACGACTCCATTCATACATACAACAACAAACATACATATGATATTTGCTACGGAGTTCGTTCAACTTAAATGATGAAAATGTTGCAAGTTAAACTATTGATTACGAGGTATGCATAACAAAAGAATTTATTGATGGTTTTCAATTACCGTAACTTATTGGATTGTATGTGCTTTTGTTTGGAATACAGTGGGCTATAATAGTGCAATTAATTATGCTAAGGATAATAAAGAGGTAAACGACACGTGCTATTAGGTATTCATATCATCATTTACAATTTAACTGACACCAACTGGAAACAGGGAAGGACGCCAAATTATCCTATATGTACTCCTTTCAACTAAGTGTGGGCCTTCCGCTGTCTCAAGTCTCGCCACGCAGCGGTGTATACATAGCTCGTGTATTAATAAAATTTCTTCGTATTAATGGAACTCGGGGAGAAAATAAATACCAAAATCTATAGTTATCCTAGGTCCTCTAAGGGGAAAGCCTGAAAATGCTATGAGATGTATCCCAATATACTCCAGCCCAGAGGTTCTTTAAACCCATAATTGTAAACTTACCTAATTTCTTCCAGCCAAAAAAGTTTTCAATGTGATCAGTTAGAAAGGGCGCTCCAAGAAGTCTCTTAATGGACCATATCCGACTTTTGAAATGTAATAAAGTGTTGCTTTAGGGCTCCTTAAAGTTGCGTTGAAAAATTAAATGACATCATGAAATCCATAAAGGCTCCCATGCGCTGCTATTTGGGACCTTCTTTTCATTAACTATTCATAGAAGGGAGTGTTAAAGAAGTCCCGTTTCGTTCGTATTTTGGAACGTTCCGTACTTTGTTGGCTAGGTATGTAAGTACAAATATGTTCTCCTTCCACTTCGCCTAGCAAACCCCATTTTGCTTCTTCAATTCTTCCCTATAATCTGCACGACCTTGATAAAGACCAATAGTACCGACTTGACTTGAAATTAAATACGCCCAAGCTACAATCCTTCTGGACTCACAATTGAGATTTTTCTTTGTTTTTTCTTGACGGACCAAATAATATCATCCAAGTCGTTTATTGTAGCCGCTGTTCTGTATGGTGTAGAAGCTTGGATGCTGACAAAATCTGTTGAGGGGGCTCTGGACCCTTACGCGTTGGTTATGACGAGTACCAATGAAGGTTGAATGATGTGCTGTATTATTTTTATTAGACGGCTGCATATTTAAGCGCAGGAGAGCGCAGCGGCTTAGCTGGTTAGGTCATGTTTTGAGATGGAAAGACCAAATAGAGACAAATTTTCAATTTTAAACTGAAAAATATTTACTCATATGTATAGAAAGATCCATCATTGCAAGATGTGTGGATGCATTTTGATATGCATTTCTGCAATTAGACTTAAGTTTCAAAAATGTCATAAAACCTACAGCAATCTACCTTATCTTTTGGAGATTTATGGTGACGTTTATGTCATTTGTTACGAATAAAGTTCCCTTTTTAAGTGGCCACTCCTTAGTTCAACTTTGCAGGTGATTCATGCTCAATGCATGGAATATGAAATAAGTTATTATATGTCTATATACATATGTATATATGTATGTATGTAAATGTTTCGACTTAGTTCTCAACTCCTCCCAAACGTACTGGTAAAAATAGCCTCAAAATATATACAACTCTTTTATGTTTTTTTTTTTTAATTTATTACTTAATTGTTGCTTTTCTGCACATTTTTATATATTATATATGTATGTATATGTATATGTATATATACATATATTTCGCAACTCCTTTTCGTTTTCATTTCAAGGAGGAGCTCATTAATATTCGATGAAGTTCTTCATGCAAGCATTCTTTCCACAAAATGTACATAAGTACATATGTATGTGTGTATATACTTACATATGTATATATTTACAAATAACATTTGTGTGTCGCTAGTGGCCAATATGAAGTAACTTTAGATGGTTATATGTATACCCAGCTGCACAATATACTAAATATATGTATCTAATGTTCTAATTATTGTTTCAGCAAAATTGTTAATCTCTTGGGCCGATTTCGCTGATTTAAATTTAGAATAAAATTTTCGAGCTAGGCAAGGCTATAAGGATACGTCTTGATTGAAATATTCTTAATATGTATATAAAAATCTTCTGTGCACAAATCCGTTGTCATTAAACTCCTCCCAGACGCCTCCACCGATGTTGACGTTTTTTGTACACTCATGTGGGCTCGAGAATGGCTTAGATTTACAATCCGAACCACTGGATGATGTGGGCTTGGCACCTCCCATACAAACCAGATTTTCCATACTGTATATCTCTGGAAGTATATATGTATGTACATATATATAGAAGGATATGATATTGAATACTGGTAATATGTTTAATGAGAACAATATCTAACACCTCAAGAAAATAGATGTGAAAGGGAGAAGTAAAAGCTGCAAGGGACCGACAAAGGAAGAAAAATTTCTTTATACGAAGTTTTAGGGCTAAGGATAGACATAGCCATAATGATAGTGATCGGAAGTAGAATAGGAAAATGGCGATATAAAAGAAGAGGAAGGTGGATCAGAAAATAGGAAGGAAGGTTTTTAAGGAGTTGTCTGAGATATCGACTAAAATAAGGACCAGGAGTAACCCTAAGATAATAGGGATAGGGATTAGAAGTGAAATAGGAAAAGGATCATAAGGAAGAAGAGGAGCATGGAGCTTAGAATAGAAAAGGATAGATCACTTCATGCTTAGATGTTCAACTTTGAAAAGCTCGACTCCCTGAAGCACTAATCCGGGGTTGCAGTTAGTCGTATTTGAGGTTATACTGTTGCAAGGCAGCGATTATTAAAGTATCTATGTATACGAGTGAACGCAACTCAACCTAACCAAACCTATATTAGACATCTGATACTCCCCAAAAAGTGTCAACCTACAATAGAATCGATGGTGGTATCAAAACGAATCCAGATCTAGTTTCAACGTACCAAAAGACATATGTATATGTATATTGCTTAGACCCACAGCATGGTATATATTGGTCATTTGAAACCACAGTGAGACTGACTTCCTGTGTTGTTGGTACATCTAAACTGTGGTGCAGACCAAATATGCAACATAAATTACGAAATATGGTTGCCTGTCAAAATATAAAAAATATGTGGATATTCTTTGTTATATGTACAAACATACATACCACATAGCTGCTCATACCTGTATTTTTCGAATAACAATGCAAACATTTTGTTTGTTCTTCTCAGCATACAATTTATTATCCCCTGTTGCAACTTTGTGTTCTCGTTTAAATAAATGTTTATGTTGGTGTGCATGTATGTACATATGTATGTATGTATGTATTTGTTAGTGTATGAGTCTAAACATAAAAATGTTTTAAATTAAAAATGTTCCCACTAAATAAATAAGCATTCCCGAGTATATTAATATGGGTCGCTGCTCTTTGGGCTGAGTAGGCAATCGAGGTGAAACGTTTGCTCTCTTGCAGATCACTATCAGAAGTACAGATATTTATGTAGTATTACTGGCAAAATTTTTAGTTAGCTTTGTAGTTCAGACATCGATGAATGAGTAGAAAATCAGTAGCCGTGGTGTGACGTTAGTGTTGCTGGCCTACCAGATTAAAGGTCCGATGTTCGAATCCTGGTACAGGCAAGACCAAACGTCGGCTTAGCAAACTCTCCGTACATTTCCACTTTGCTGAAGTTGTTCTACCTCATAATGGTTACCATATCTATTCTTTACATGTACTAGTGCAATACATAACAGTCTACATATTTATAAAGAAAGATAAACATAAGCAAGCGAATACTTACTTTATGCATCTAACTAACTTGTTTTTCTTTTGTTTCGCTATTGTTTTGTTTTTATTGATAAATTCATTTGCTATTCCGCCTCTTCTTTTGCATGCAACTTGGAAGTCAGATAATAAAATATCACACAAATGAATGCATACGTATATATGTACCTACATATGTACATACACATACTCGAATGTATCTTATGCAAAGTATGCATAGCAGGGCTCTTTATGTTGGATCTTGACCGTCAGCTCGATAATAATTTGTTAAGTAGGAATTTATGTGTCTCCCATTGTATTGCTGCTGTTTTATGTGGAGCATAGTGATGCACAGAATCAAGGATCACGAAACCGGTTACTTTAAAAAAGTATTCCTTACGACTCTTATAGTAGACAGAAAACGGATCTAAGCTCGATTTTCAGAATGAGTGGGCGTAGGAATATTGAATGGGAGTATTATTTATTTAAAATTTTTTCTTCTTGTCATACCCGGTCTCTGATTAAATTCCGCTTAAGAACTTATCTGTCCCTATAAAGTGGCCTTAAGGTAATAGCTGTGTTCGGTGACAAAAAATTTTATAAAATTTTTACTGTGAAAGTGTTCGGGGGCGCAAAACACTTGCAGCGAGAGAGTGCATTTTGACATTTCATTGACAGAGAGAGCTGCAAGTGTTTACTGAGGATTTTTGGCTCCGTAAAAGTTGCAAGTGAAAACAGCTGATCGTGTCAAGGGAAAGCAACAACAAAAATTTTAAAATTTGAATTTTCAACCAATCAAAATGCCAACAGCTGTTTTTGCTGGAAGTTTCTACTGACTCCTGTTCGGTCACAAACTTTTACTTTTTGCGTTTCGAGAGAGTTTTACGTCATTCTCTCTTTACTTACACTTTTTGCAAGTTTTGCCACCGAACACAGCTAATAACGTATAATATCTAGTGCGAAGTACTTAGTAAGTTAACGAGTTATTCCGTTTTCCGTTTTTTCAATTTCCGGGGAACCGGCAGTTTAATGTTCCTCTGTTAAATGTCAAATAAAGTGCCGGTTAGCTTAACCTGGAAATTGAGAAAAAGGTTATAGCTTGATACTTTTTTGATGGAATTGTTAAAAACTTTATTCTCTGTACCAAAAAATCTAATGAAATGATTGTTAGCCATAGTAATTTCTTTGAGTACAGTGAAAACTAAATAAATTAACTAAAATATATTAAAAATTTTAATTCATTTTATTTAGCATTTGCTGCTTAGCCTTCCTCGATAATTTCGCACAGTGTTCTGCGGGAACTAGAGACAATAAAGAAGCCTTGATTACAAATATATCCCAACAACGACCACATTCCGTTGAGCACTGGATGACAAGAGGTACAAGAGAAAGGGGCAATTATAAGAAAGCCTTGAACCAGGGATTGTCGCATCATTACAATCATCACACGGTTGATCAGCATTACAAATTCGATCCAAACGCAGAACACACCACGGATAAAGCGATACCTAAGAACTCACATACATTAAATAAAAAGCTGTTAAGGTAAGTTAAAATAAAATTATGTTTCAGCTACAACATAGTAGGTATGCCATGGCTACAGCTACATATATGTATGAATAGAGTAAACATTACCCTCTTCGGTAGATCACATTACGTCATATATATACATATAATTCTAATGTTGTTGTTTTATATTCTTACAGAAAATTGGGATTCATTAAAGTAAAAGCGCCCAACAGTCATCATAGAAAACGGCTTGCTGTAGAATCGCGACGTCACGCATCTCCTGATGATTCGCATATGTTCATTATAAAATTACCGCCTAATTTCGTTTACTACACTAATCCGAAATCTCAAGGCAAGAGTAACAACGAAATCAAGCCTGATCCAAAAAAGCCAAATGTAAGTAAGATTTTAAATTAATCCAGTGTGGAGGGTGACATTTGCAAAGCATTAGGTGTGTTCGGCCAGCATAAAATTTTATGAAAATAGAGCGGATTTTGACAGTTCATTTCGTGAGAGAGCTGCAAGGGTTTACTGGACAGAAATCACCCAGTAGAACTTGCAAGTGAAAACAGCTGATCAAATTGAACAGCTGATAATCATCAAGCCTCTAAAACTTTCAAAGCGCAATGGAATTTTCGGCAGTCTTCAACGTACAAAGGAAAGAATAACCTTATCATCTCACCTATTTGGACTTTTTGGAATGTTCCTGGAGAACATTGCACATTTAATTGCTTTATATTTTACATTTTAAACCATTAATTTAAAGAACCGCAAACGCTTGTATCTATAAAATTATAAAAATTTAATGTCAAAGCAACGAACAGCTGATTTGCTCTAAGCGTTTACAAATTTTTTGGTCGGCTAGAAACTTGCACTTTTAGCATTGAGAGAGAGTTTTATAAATGCTCTCCTCAAAGTGTTTACTGGTAAAATTTTCTGGCCGAACACACCTATTAACAATAGCTGTGTGCGTTGGCAAAACTTGCAAAAAGTGTAAGTAAAGAGAGAATGACGTAAAACTCTCTCGAACGTCAGTAGAAACTTGCAGCAAAAACAGCTGTTGCCATTTTGATTGGTGGAAAATTCAAATTTTTAAATTTTTGTTGTTGCTTTCCCTTGTCACGATCAGCTGTTTTCACTTGCAACTTTTACGGAGCCAAAAATCCTCAGTAAACACTTGCAGCTCTCTCTGTCAATGAAATGTCAAAATGCGCTCTCTCGATGCAAGTGTTTTGCGCCACCGAACACTTTCACAGTAAAAATTTTATAAAATTTTATAATATTTTTTGTCACCGAACACAGCTAATTTCTTCATACCACCAACCAGATCTGTCAAATTTTTTTTGAACTTTACTAAATTGAATGAAAGCTGGCCAAGTAACAGCTTTGTTCGCGTACAAAACTTGCAAAAAGTGTAATTAAAATGAAAATTACGTAAAACTCTCTCGAAACGCAAAAAAGAAATAGTTTCAAGCTAACAGGAGCCAGCTGTTGCCATTTTGATTGGTTGAAAGTTTAAATTTCAACATTTTTGTTGTTGCTTTCCCTTGTCACGATCAGCTGTTTTCACTTACCATTTTTAGGGAGTGGAATTCCCACAGTAAAAACTAGGTAAAAGTGGGTATTTTGAGCTATTCTTCCGAGAGTATTTATGATTCAACAAAATTTTTAAGTTCATCTTAAGATAACCATTCCAATAGATGGCTACATAGAAGATATGTACGTGATTTAACTATATTCGCTTCTACGAGATAGTCCATCGTATGTGATTGTGATATGTCGACTTAAACTTTTATTGCTTATGATCACAGATATTATATATATGTATGTGTTAACTTATAACATTTTTATCAATAAGTTAAGTGTTTATCAATAATTTAAACTAGTAGTTCTAAAAATTGCACACATTTTCTTTATTTCTCAGATATCCTTCCCTTTCAACTCCAACGGCAAGCCAGGTCGTATCTACCATTGGAATCTACCAGTGCTGCAAAAAATACTCGAAAAGAAAAAACTCTCTTCACAAAATGATTTGAACGGCAACAAATTAAACTTGAAAAATATGCACAAGCCTTGGGAAAATGACATTGAAAAGTCGTATAAATCAAATTATAAAAAGTCTTTAAAATACAAATCACCTTCGTATTATGCCCCGACAGCAGCCGTACATAAAAATAGTTTCAATCGATATTTTCCGGGTAATGGGAAGCCGAAAGGGTTTTATATTATGAAAAAGGAAAATCAACGGAAAGATATGTACTATAAGGACATTGTACCATGAAATCGACTATAATACTGATTTAACACCAAGTTACTAATAAATTATCGATGAATTTTGTAACACTTTCAATGATGATTGATTCGGAAATGCAAATTTGGCTTGCAATTCTTTTTAGAAGTTTACTATATAAATACATAAATCCTTCGAAAACTGAGCTTCAAGCATAACTATTATACTAACAAAGACTGTGTCATTTTACTAAAGTAAATAAGATAAATAAATATAGTAGATCTAAATTATAAGGAGGGCTACAAATTAAAAAATAATACATAAAAAATTTTAAATTTATTTTATTTTATTTAAAAAAAAGCTTACATAATAATACAAATTATTATACAAACTAAACCACACAGCGCTAGCAGCGTAAAAAAATTTAAAATTTGAAAACTGTCCAGTAGAACCAGGAACCATCATCGTTTTAATAATCCCGGACTACTCCCTTGGGAGTGTTGGATTACTCCCTATTGCTCCCTATACTTACTATACTTTTCATATAATTTTGTATACTCCCTTTTAACATTGCATGTCCTAGGAGGGCAAGTAAGAGATAAACTCCCTTTTACCTCCCAAAAAGCAATAATGCTGTTTTTGTTGACTTTTTTGTTGAGTTCTGAAGATTGTTATAAATCTTCCTTGGAGAGTAATGAAGGAGGCATTTCATTTTACTCTGAAACGCCCAATGAAAGATCATGCCCCAATTCTATGGAAGCAAACTAAGAGGACATAACAATTTCGCATATATATGGAATAAGGGCATGCATACATAGCATTAAAACATAAAAATTAAACTGACCGTTTAGCTGACCAAACATGGTATTTCGGATGAATTGCATACATACTACATGTATTTATACAATTTCTGTTTCTTATTTTGGCGGACATTTTATAGGCAGTGTTAACGATATTTCCATTTCAATTAAGACTGTATTTCCAAACTTTTGTTGAGTTTATTTCTTTAAATATTTCTTCGTTTTGCTACTCGATTGGCGTTATTTCCCTTGACCTTGTTACCTGTCACCATAAAAAGGACTGTTAACGCTGACTGTATGTATGTTTAATTAATAAAGTAATTCCGACCGTTGAACGAAGATGGGGATAGTGGAACTTTATATATACATATATATTAGGGCGGGTAGGTTTCTTCGGCAAAGTTTCTTATTTTGATCCCTAGAATATGATTTTCACAGAGCAATAGCAGATTTTTTTGCCTCCCCACAAATCGACCCGGCCTAATATATCTATATGTATGTAGATATTAAAAAGAAGTGCTAGAAAAACTATCCATCCATATAAAACAAAGAAAATACTAACAACACTATGTGGCATCAAATATACATATATCACAATAAGCACACATACATAAATGTAGGTATAAGCTTGACAATTTATTTTTGTACAATTTTTAATAAAAAGAAACATTACTTACTATGATGTAAACTAGATAGATATATACTAAAATAAGAAATAGTAACAGACATTAGAATTATAGTTAATAACAATAGAATCTATATATTAATAGGCTAACATTTTTTCCATACAATCAATTGCCAGAGTGTATCTCATAAAACAATGCATAACTCTAAATATTATGTATTTTGATATGTTTTCAGGGGCCAGGAGCTTTGCATAGGCATATTATATTTAACAAAAAATGCTTCATTAATTTGTAATAATTCATCAAAGTTTTCACCTAAACCCAAAGCTGTTAACTACAGTATCTGACTTTTTTGTTGTACATACAGCAGTGGCGC
Organism: Sphenella marginata; assembly: GCA_951509765.1. Lineage (NCBI taxonomy): Eukaryota > Metazoa > Arthropoda > Insecta > Diptera > Tephritidae > Sphenella > Sphenella marginata. The sequence continues at coordinate 88,634,797 of OX608079.1, read as the reverse complement.
AGGTGGTGAGCGTGCCGGCTATGATGCGAGCGTTCGTATGTTCAAGAACGTGTTCAGGGCAGGTTAAGTTTTTTTTTTTTTACTAAATTGAATTTGCCTTAAAATTTTATTATATTATATTTTTTTTTTTTTAATTTATTATATTTGTAATCCAATATTTTTCTGTTTACTATGTTTATGACATCTATCTTGGAGTGAAAAACTCAAATTTTTTTAATTAAATCTAAAAAATTATTCCAATTTATCAATATTTATAAATTTATATTTTTTAAGAAATATATCATATTTAATATGGAAAAAGTAAAACCACAGTTTGTAGCTTCTTGAATTTTATATTTACGAAATAATTAGAAATCGCGTTAATTTTCCTAAAGACATCAACTATTTTCTTCCTAAAAATTTTTATTTGTAAAAGAGTATTTCAATATTTTTCTGTTTCTGACATCCATCTTCGAGTGAAAAAACCAAATTTTTTGCAAAAAAAAAGCTAAAAAATTATTTCAATTTATCAGACATCAACTATTTTCTTCCTAAAAATTTTCATTTGTAAAAGAGTCGACATATAACCCAATATTTCAATATTTTTCTGTTTCTGACATCCATCTTCGAGTGTAAAAACCAAATTTTTTGTAAAAAAAAAAGCTAAAAAATTATTTCAATTTATCAGTACATATTTTTTTAGAAATATATCATATTTAATATACAAAAAGTAAAAACACAGTTTGTAGCTTCTTCAATTTTATATTCACGAAATAGTTTGAAATTGCGTTAATTTTCCTAAAGACATCAACTATTTGCTTCATAAAAATTTTAATTTGTAAAAGAGTCGACATATAAACCAATATTCAATTAAGCCAGTTAGGTTATGTGTTTTCAATATTTCCGAGTTGAATTTGACGAAAAAAACCAGAAAACCATCATATGTCTAAGTTGTAATATTCTCCCGCTATACGGACTTCAAAAAATATACAACTAAAAGAAAAATTGAGAAAACAGTCTGTATCACCAAAAAAAAAACACAATTTGGAAACCGGCTAATATTAAGAAGTTAACGGAATCTCAAAATGAACTTTCATTCGTTTCAATCCATATGGCCAATTTTGTTCGATATGGCATCATTCTATGTGACCATTATATATATTATAAGTCCAACTATGTTGTTGGTATATGTCCATGAAATTTAATTTTGTTTATTGAAATATTGACGGAATATGAAAGGAGTGGTGGGTCTGATGGTGGACTTTCAAACATTACTAAGTACCGTTTTTGCCATCTCCTATTAATGATTACTGGTCTTTAATGGGCGGTTTTTTTTTGGTTAGTTGTCAAATTACCCGTCTTTAGAGTAAACCAGCTTTTATGAAAGCGACTCTCAATAACTCAACTGTAAATAATTATTTTCAGCAATAAAAATGTCTCCAATATTTATGCCTCTAGGCATTAGGTACTGGAGAAAAATGCGAACAGAGGATTTAATAAGTTAAACTAATTTAAGGTGGTCGAATTTCGACCACGGGATATACTAGTTATAATTAATGTAGCACTTACCTACTTAACAAATCGCTATAACCAATCGTGTGTACGAGGGTAACCAAAAAGTTCGCTTACTTGGTACATTTCTAAGGCAACACAAATGTCAATCAAGATTTAGAAATGAAAATACATATATAAAAAATTTAATTTAGATTGTGAAGCATTTTTTACCTTACGATTCTTGGAGTATATGCACCTGGCTGGATATCACTTACCAGGCAGGTGTAGATATAGATACTCCCAATTGTAATTAATATATTATACAAACTTCCTCCTGTATACACATACATACATATAAAATGTTCAAGTATACATATATACTTACTTATGTATCAATAATAAAAGAATAAATGAAAAACTATTCTACAAGATGATAAGCGTTTTTATAATTTACAACAAACACCAAGAATCAATAAATAAAAAATCCACTTTGTTCGCGAACGAGAATATACAAAAATGTGTGCGAGCATTCTTGAATATGTATTTAGATGTGTTCTTAAATGAAGTGACAGCTGCTTTCAAAACCTTCGCGAAAGTTCATCTCATCTTCATATTCAGCAATAAAATGTTGCTTAGAATATTCACACAAGGTTGGGGTAGTAAATTTGGAAAGTGCTACTAACCGTTTTCAGTGATATCGACCGAAATGTAAAATTTGCCTAGTGTCAGACTCCTTGCGTTTATTCAGGAACATGTAGAAATCTTTATGGAAGCCGTTCGGGATAACTTCAGGGCCGTCTCGGGATCACTTCGCAAATTTGGCGGGATCATTACGAGGTATTTTCGGAACGACAACGGGAATTTTTTTTTGTATCAATTCTGTATTTTTCTGTGAGCAGAGAGTCCATGGCAGTCTAAATAAAAGAAGTCCCCAACTAAAAAACCTGCCCTTTGTTAACTGTTTACTTCAGCGAGTATTGGCACATAGGGTAGACAGTAGTGGAATTCGATAACTTCAATTCCGACATTTGCAATCGACATTTTGCCGAACCGATACTTATCACGATATTGGCAATCACTAACTATTTTTGGCGATTTTCGATTATTCGCAATCAGCTGTTTCGCAAAGTAAACGACACACAACTGGCAGTACTTTTCCATGTCGTTAAATAAAATGCACATAATTTAATAATACTTACCCCCCGATTCCCATGATAAAAAACAAGAGAAAAATATTTGTATCATGTTTTTTAAGTTTTAAGCCAAAACTAACAAAATAAATAAATTTTTTGAAGCAATATTCAGAACACTTGATTCAAATATTTTGTGCTTGATATTTTATCAAGATTGACAATATATCAAAAACACAGACTCGGGGGGTTAGAGTATGTTTTATCGCGGCATGAGTAATCTTTTGCCCGCATCATTATAGATAAGTTAGTGAATCGCATATTCGATAGTGTAAGCGACAGAATCGCTATTGAAATCGCGCTCGACAAATCGAACCGAATCGAATCGCTATAAGTTAGTGAATTCCACTACAGGCCTTGCACGGACACAGCTGGGTATAAAATGTCGAAACTAGTGGCAACCGTTCTAATATTTAATCAGCTGATAACTTTGTTGGTGGGATTCTCGATACACAACAGAAATCCGAGTGATAAGTCAGAAAAAATTTACTGTTTTCTGGAGTATACAGATCAGATAATTAAACCATAGTATTCTCAATAAATACATTATAACTATCGCTAAACAAGTGCTCCATCCGAAACATAAATTAATAAACAAATCATCGAAAGCCACTTTAATAATTATAAATCACCATGTCGTACTCTTCTGCCAATGCCAAGTCGGATGAATCTAAATTGCACGCATTAATTTTAAATGCCCGTAAACCGTTTGTGTTGCGAAATTTCAAAATGAACTGGAAATGTTTCGACGTACCCATCGAAGAATGGTGTGCCCATTACGACAACGAAGTAAATGTCCCTCAAGAATTCGAAGCAATGTCATGCAGTCAAGGAAATCAAACTCCGCATTGGGAACGCGATCGATCAGCTATACGTATGACATTAACAGAGTTTTTAGAGAAACAAAAATCACCAGAATTAACCAATTATTGGCTTGGTTTGAACTACCAAAGAATTAGCGATATGCCAACTGCAATCAGAGAAGGTATTGATTTCTCAAGGTTGGGTTTTAGTGAAGCAACAAAAGAATGCAATTATTGGCTATGCTCCCCACAAACAAATACACCATGCCACTATGATACCTATGGATGTAACATTGTTGTACAAGTTTATGGAAGGTTGATATTTTTTTTTTATGGAAATATGCGTTTATTTTTAAGAATTAAAATGCTTTCATTAAATAAGGCAGGAAGTTATGGCTACTGTTTCCACCAACAGCACCACTAAGTTGTACAAGAATACCCTATGAGGAGTCGAGTGTTTATTGCGAAGAAAATTTGTTTGCACCAAATCCTCAAGAGCTGCAGCAGTTAAAGAGGTTGCATAATTCAGCTTATAGATGCATTTTAGAGGCGAATGATGTGCTGATCGTGCCAAAACATTGGTGGCATTATGTTGAAGCTCTCGATATTTCATTGAGCATTAACTATTGGATACCGTTGGAGAATGATGTCGAAGAGCAATTAAAGGAATGCATAGTTAAAATTTTGATCGAACGCTTTGTTAAAAATGGTAATGAGAAGGAACAAAAGTTTATATTGAATCCCAATCAGGTTTGTTGTGTTTATAAATATAAATAAAAAACTAATAGTTATATTTTCAGATTGCCGAAATGCAAGATGATGCAGAAATATTTAAAATTTTACATTATTTGTATGAGAAAACAAAAAGTGATTGCTCAGCGCAAAAATCTCGACGTCTCAATGTTACACCTTATGCTTATCAATATTTGAATGAGCAGGCATATCAAAAGTTAATTGAAGAATTACCAAATGGCATGGTGGAGTGTCTTAGCCCAATGTCAAAAGAAGATTATGAAATTTTGCTCCACCAAAATGCTCAGCGCTTTAAGGCGAGTAATGCAGCAACATCAAAATTAAATGAGCGACATCCATTCAGTGTAATCAAAAAAGCGCTAATAAATAGCGTTTGTTGTCCTGCAGTTATAGATCACATTAAGATGGAATTATTCAAACGTTATCAAATGTGAATTATGTGTGTATTATGTAGTTGGTGTTCTAATAAAGGTATTCAAAAGTATGCACAATACTTTTAAAATGTCTACTTTTAACAAAAATACTTCCAGAAATATTGTTCACTATTTTCACCAAAGTGTTACTCTTCCATAGTTACATTTCTGTATAAGTCGCATATTTAGCAGGCGAAGATGTGGCCCCTAAAAGTTCCCTCTGCTTACAAAAAGGTTGTTGAGGGTAGAATGTCGTAGAAAGGGCAATGTAGTAATATCAAATCGTTTTAACGACTGTCGAGCTAGTACCATTTTGACAATATAACCACAAAAAATGCAATTGAAATAATCATGATATATTTTTCGCTTTGATAATTGTATATATAATATAATTAATTACACATATAGTATGTATATATATATATTTGCTTATTAGTACATAGTTGTGTAATTTGTTGCATTGCTTCCCTTTGTTGCTAACAATAATAATTAATTCAGGCTGAAATGGACGATATGAGAATTCAAGTGCAAAACTTTACAATTATTTAAAAAAAATAGAAATACCATTTGCAACCAATTTTGAAATTAAAAAACCCATTATGCAAGCAATAATACAAAGTATAACAATACATTTTATAATTGAAAGTAGAAAATTAAATTAAAAAGGCAAACATTTACCAGCCTGGTGGCTTCTGACTGGGATAACCACCTTGCTGATGAGCAAAGCTGCCTGGATAAGTGCCATAATGGCCGGGCGGTGGCCCTTGTGGAAACCCGCTATATTGATACGGATCTAATTAAAGAAATATATATATGTAAAAAATGAATTGCCATTGCAAATGCAAAACTTACTTCCTGGATAAGGCAGTGTTGCATACGGATTAAATCCCTGCGGCATCGGTGGTGGCACATATGCTGGATAAGGAACAGCAGGTGTGGCGCCATATGGCATCGGCATGCCTTGCATATGTGCTGGGTAAGGGGTATTTGCAGCCGTCGGTGTAGGTGCATCTGGTACTGATGCCGTCGAATTGGATTGACTAGCATCTGCAAAGTAAATTATATTTCACGTAAGTAATATATACTATAACCAAATATGTATATGTTAATGAAAAGAGTAGTTATTACCTCCAGAAGTGGATGCATAATGGGAAGGCAATGTTGGTGTTGGACCCATTTGCTGCCGGCTCGATTCCGTAGTTAAATCCTTTAATAGCTCTTCTTTTTCTGTTTTGCGAGCAAAACAAAAATCTGATATTTTATTTTGGAATACTACCAGGAGCTCTGTTAAATCATTATAAAATTTGGTTCCTTCCTTCAAATTGCCAAGTAACTCAATAAAACTATCGTAGGCTGTTGCCAATTCTTGATATAGTTTATCGCGTGAACTGCCGCTCGAACCGGTTTCGTTGACAAATTGTCCGTGTGCTTGTTGTATGTCAGTAATAAGTGTGGCTTGACGTTCCACACTCTCCTTTACTTGTGATTGTAATGGATTCAAAACCTGGCCGATGCGACTCAAAGAAATTGCAGGCTCATCTATAGCACCATCTTTTTGTAATGCCGACAAAAACTCATCTTTCATATTAAATGTTGCTGACTTTAATTCGAGTTCGATGGCATCACGTTCTGCTTTAATTGTTTCTACAGCCTCCATAAGTGCCTTCAGTTTCTGTACACTTTCGCAATTTGGATCTACATTACCACCAGCTGATGGAACGGCTTCTTGAATTTGTTCGGGCGGCATTGATAAAAGTTCGATACCCTAAAGAAATAAGACATGCAATAAATTATTTGAAAAATGTGTATGCAGATGTAAATTTGAATTGTATATCCAATTATACCTAGCTTATACTCACTTTTTGATTGGTTTCAAACTTCTGACGCACAATTTTGTCGGCTTCAATTGCATTTGTGATAACTTCACGATACTTTTTAGAATTTGTTCGAAACATTTCGGTTAACTTATCGGATGGGATCCGGGTCCACTTTTGTTTGAATTGATTACGTAATTGATTATCGGAATCACGCTCCTCATCCAGCAGGCGTTCAGTTTCATCCAAAATTTCACGATTACGTTGTAACAGTTCAGGCAATTCTTTGAGATAAGTATTTATACTTTCTATACCGCCCTTATTGCGCACATCAACAGCTTTTTCGCGAAGGGATGGCGGCAAGCCACTTCCTGCTTCAGTTGTCTCAACAGCAGCTGGCAAATTCAGGCTAGCCAACACACCGTTCATGGTTTGCGTAGCTTCGCGTAACTTCATTATTTCACAATTTACTATCTCATTTTTACGCATATCAGATGCGGTTAGAGCACGATGCAACTCAACTGGTACTAACTCAGCGAATATATCCTTAAAATTACTTGCTACCGGTGATGGCAAAGCTAATGGCTTAGCCAGTTGGGCCTTACCAGGTGATGCTAGAGCACTTACATCTGGTATCATTTCATTATAAATAAATTCATTATCTTTTGTAGATTCTTCCAAGTTACGTTTAGCACGACTGAAATATTCATCAAGATAGGTTACATTGCCTGAACGTGTCTGTGCCGCTTTAAATAATTCAACAGCGGAACGTAAACGGGCAATTTCCTCACCAACCCTTTTCGCGGCACGACATGTCAAACTCTGATATAGTTGCGTGAGCGCATGAAACCCTGCCTGCTTTCCAGCAATTGTAGGTATCCACTCTTTATCCCATATGTTACGAATAGTTTCCTTTTGCATGGCACGCAACACATCAGCATAGAACTCTTCGCATTGGCAGCAAAGCTTCGCTATAATATGATCCTTCATGTTATCTGCAAGGTGTTAAAATAAATATCGGAAATGAGTCTGAAGAAGTATGAAAGAATAGAAAATTATTTGCTTTCCGCTCAAGTACTGTCAACCACTAAAAACTAAAATCAAGCAAAACTAAGGTATTGGGTTTGTGTTGAATATAATTAAAATATTTGTTTTTCTGGCAAAAGGAATATTCTGATGGTCGACTAATACATATGTATAGTTCACTCAAAACTTTAAAATCACCGAGAGCGTTGAAGCCTTTGGCGGGATATGAGCCCGCGTAGTTCCGATAATTTAAGTTTAAGTTTAGCTTACATGTAAAGCTCTGAAAAAACATACCTACCAAGTCTTATTATGTATAAAAAATGCATACCTTTAATTGCTTTTAGAATAAAAACCTCTTGGGCCTGTGCCACCATTAGTGCCTGCAAACAAAACAGCGTATCCTGACTCAAATCGGGTGTAGGCTCTGAGGGTATTGCAGCCGGTGTAGCACCCCTAAGAAACTGAAATATACCAGCACTTTGCTGTAGTAGCTTCAGAGCCAATTTCAGACCTTCATCACTGTCCAAAGCTTGAGTAGCTGCTACATTACTTTGTAAAGAAGCAATATTGAAGAGGACGCAAACCTTCTCGTAGAGTAATGACGTGTGAGCTATAGGTAAATACATAAATAGATTAATATAACTGCTAAAATTCTTAACAGAGTAATGTACATACTCAAACTAATGCGTCCACCGAAAATGGACCCTTTATCAAACGCATCCTTCCACTTGAATGGAATCTGCAGCTCGTTTACTGGAATTTTAGTCTCCAAGGCACATATTTGATCGTAATAGCTATACAGAAAAAGAAAGCAAATTTAAATCATTATCATATTGACTTAATATTTACATACATCCAACGACATAAAGTTCATTGTGCAAACACTTTTTCTACCCATACACTACATATATTCAAGTTTTGAGAGTTAATGAAGAAATTATGACTCATTTCTGTTGTGGTCAGGTTGACTGGTTTCATAATTTTACACACTCATAGTTATACCTATAGGCAATTAAACTTAAAACAATTTACTTACGCATATACAGTTTCCAATGATGCTTCATATTTTTCAAAGAACTTCCATATTGCAGTATTACGCTGCTTTGAGAATTCATTAACAGCTTCCGCATACTTTGCCTTCTCCTCAGCACTTGCTCCGTTGTAAGTACTTTGTATTAGATTATTTAGCGGTTTAATAACTTCTACTTCCGCTGGCTTTTTTGGGGGCACAGCAAGTATCTTGGACATTGCAGTTATTGGTTTCCTTAAATTTTATTTTTTCGAAAATCCTATTAAACTTCTCCGAAAATTCCAAATTGTCTGATGGATGACGACTTAAATTCTTTTCCAGTTCTTTTTGTCATCAGTTCCTCTTTGGTGTTATTCGCTCGCTGTTAAATTCCCTATGCCCGCACAGAACTCTGTTAAGATGCTTCTTCTCATTTGTCAAATTGTATTAGGGTGGCCATTACTTTAGAATAGGGATGTAAATAAACATCGGTTTTTCATTTACAATTTTCAAGGAGTAGTTCTCACACAGTAAAAAACTATAAAATTTAAAAAAAAATTAATGTACTCGAACAAAGGTACTATACATCCAAATTCAACTGCTAAAGCACGACGAAAAATATCGGGAGAGGTATTTAAAGACGCGTTTGACCTTGCTTTCAATAACCCAAGGGATGAAATAAATATATTGTTAAGTTATAAGCGAAAAACTTACCCAGGTCCGATTCTAAATGGGGGACCAGATCCACAGTATTTCTGCTCAAAACACCCTTTTGCAGTTTTCGGAGCACCTTAGGTATATTATAGAAGAGTTACAACTTTAATTGCAAATATCTCTTGACCGAAATAAAATATCAGATTTCCACACTTCGGATTACTGATACAGAGGTCAAACACTGAAAGTAATATCACCTAGCGGACTTCTCCCAACCGCTTGGATTTATCTTGAAGATCACCAAAACGAATTTTAGCAAAATTTTTAAATTGTGAAAATTTATTTTATATTTTATATTTTCACAGCTGTTTTTGGAATTCCGCTTTCTTTCCGTAGCAATGCTACCATATTTTCATAAGTTTCGTGTAAGTTTTCAAGGAGGTTGAGAAAATGAAGTAGAATTTATCCTTCCGACAAATTCATCCTCCAGTTGGTTGATCCTGCCTTTAACAGGAGGTCGAGAAAACCGCCCTAAGCACCACAAAATTAACTACGAGAAAATGTTTTAGCCAACACTTTTCGTTTGGTTAAAAATTAGCGAATAAGGAAAAGTGTTCAAAATGGTGTTTAGCAAAGTTAACGCAAATACTTGGCGCTAAAAAAGTTGCAGAATCGGCCTACAGATCCACCTATTTTCTAGAACACCTACTGAATCACAGCAAATGTCGCTTTGGTCGTTATCATAACTGTCACTACCCGACGTAAGCAGTCGCTGGCTTGGTTGTGTTTGCGGTAGAAATGTCATAAAACTTCGTGTACGAGTATTATCGATAATGTGGCAAGTCCGTAAAAGTAAGCAGTGGAAGACGCGCACGTATCCTGTTTTCAATAAAATTGTAGACAAATATTGGTAAAAATAATTGCAATATTAAACAATAGTTTACTTTAGTAATTTTCTGCGAGGTATGAGTTTCACTGACGATTCTTCGGATACGGAATGGTAGGTTGAATTACTTGTAAAGGCGAAGTAAAATGTGGCACTCATTAGTTGTCATTCTTGTTGCATTGATAGGAAAGGACCAAAAATGAAAACAACCAAAGCCATTAAACAAGAAGGTAAATCTGGCGAAAATAAAACGAAATATGTGCAGAAGTTCTGCCAAAAATGGCTCAATATCTTTAATCCATGGCTAGCGCGTTGCGATGATGATCCGAACAAACCATTTTGCAGAGCTTGCCAATGCCGACTAGATTGCAATCGCTGTCATCTACAACGGCATGAACGCACCACAAAACATTTACGCAATTTGGAAATCCTTGTTTCTAAAGGCGAAGGTGCAGCACGTCAAAATTTGAGTATACGGCAGGAGCGCAGCAAATACTATCAACAACGCAAGAAACTAAATTCATCTCTTACATCATCACAGGATGCATCTGAGCTGGGAGGTGGTGATACCACATCAGAATTTGTTGAAGAGTATGTTCTAATTAAATAGCCCACCGAAAATTTACCTACTACTGGGACTTATGTATTTATATATATATAAAATAGCATACATACTTAATAAGTATATTTTCCTTTCTCTTGCTTAATATAGAACTGAACATGACGGTGAAACACCATTTCAATTTGTTCCAGCTGAAGGTGTACCTGGTGAACATTACACAGAAGAAACTGTTTTGAAACAAGAGTCCATATCTGCTGATGGCCATGGAGACCCTCTACCCACTACTAATACTACTTCCGCAACTACTACAAGTGTTAGGTTGAAACAGGAAAATTCACATAGTAATCCAAGGAAAGCGGTTGTCAAAAAAGAGCGTATGAAATTACTTATGCAAATACAAAAGGATAAAAATGATTTGATGGACTCATTTCGAGATCTTATGGGTGGAACAAATCCGCAATCACCTCCAAAAGAAAAAAACCACGTAGATTTATTTTTTGAAAGCGTTAGTTCTAGCGTCAAAGCCTTATCGCCAAAACTAATTGCTGAGACAAAAATGCGTGTATCTCAATTGATATGTGAACTGGAACTTCGAGCGCTCACTGAAAATGAAGCAAACGCTTCTGGTAGTGCAGGTGGCGGTGCCACAGCAGTGATTGTAACTCCTGCCGCTGGGGTTGTCGGTAACGCGTTCATTGTAAATCAATCAACCACAGCCAATACTACAGAAAGTACCGCCGGACAGCAGTACGAAACTCTTAGTTGAAAATAAGAAATAACAGCGGCATTTATTATTTACACCTATGTACATGTATCTATGTTCGTTTTGTGTGCACATGCATATTTTTAGTAAATCATTGACAGGACATGCGACAAATTTCTTAAATTGATTATACTACTACTGTACTTTAGCAAACTTTACGTAAACGACTACCAATTTTTGATGATGATAAATCCAGTTTCCGAAAATCTGTGCAAGACATGTTTGTCCTTTCTACTTTACTAACAAAATATAGTATGCACTGTGTGCATTTTTCACGGATACATATTAATTTAGTAAATGAACGTTTTCCAAAAAGCATTAGAAGAATCAATATTTGAAGCAGACGGGTAAATAATGATTACTAATCGTAATGATTACCGGTTTGTTCAATTATTTTCCTGAGAATCCATTTAATGATTGATTACCAATGAGTGTAAATTTTTAATGATTATTTTCTAATTAAATTAAAGATAATCAAAAAAAAATTTATGATTCTTTCACAGCTATTAAAAATAATCAAAATATGTATAGGAGATGCATAAAAATCCTTAGTACAAATACATATATGTATGTACCTATGCACATATAGCACACACCATAAACACTCCTTCAAAATTTCAGACTACATCTTGAAACCCTTTTAGTATTACGATATAGCCTAAAAGGATAACTGTCGCTCTGTTGCGTTGGTCTATTAGGATTGTAAAGGTATACTATTTTAATTCACTAGTTTGGCATATTGCAATCTTTTAAACTATAAGGATTTGCCAAAAAAAAAAAAAAATTCTTATGGCTATTCCGTGATGGTGATAGGGTCTGCTTTCTCTGGCCTGCATAAAGAGTCAAAAAAGTGAAAGTTTTGTGTGAAGTACTTGTTATAAATTGGAGTGTTTCCAACATGTCACTGATGACGGATGCAAATTCTAACCTGTAAAGGATATCGTAATCAACTAATAATTGCCAATTAAAATAATCATTTCCGATTAAAAAAACCACCTGATCAATTGATTACTAATTGCTGATCAAATTTAACAGGTATGATTTCATGATATTGAAATTGGAAAACATTACAGAGCAAATCCAGATTTAAACATTATTCAACAGAAAAACTTAGATTGCTGAAAAAAAGGAAAACGTTTACTTCCATGCAATTTTATTTTAGTTTATCCAATTTCTCGGTAAAGAAGCTGAACGCAAAAATGATTTAAAGTTTCCAGATTTTTAAGTTTCGATGTATGCAAAATGTGATTGTCAAAATTATAAAACTTACATTTAGTCCTTGGCTAATCACTGCAAAATGTCAATGTGAATAACAGCAACACTATTTTTAAAAATTAAAAACATTCATCTGTGCATACAAATAAATATGTATATTAACATGCTACGAACTCAGAAACAGTGGGAAAAACTACAATTTTAAAAATGTATGAAAAAAAATAATTTAATTGATTAATTAAATAAACCACATCAAGAAGTTAAATATCTTCCCTGTGTTGTTGTTTATAACTACAGATCATTTTATAGTATGCCAATTTAAATCGAGCCGCCGTGGTGTGGTGGTAGTGTTGCCGACCTACCACACCGAAGTTCCAAGTTTACAATAAAAGTGGTTTGAAAAAGTTTTCTTAAAACGGGATCGCTCATCGGCAGTCATTTGGCAAACTCTCCGAGTGTATTTCTGGCATGAAAGGCTTCTCAGCAAAAATTCTCTGCTTTGTAGATGCTGTTCGGAGTCGGCAAAAAACCGTAGGTCCAACCATTTGTAGGAAAAATTCAAAAATCTCTTAGGAGGTTGATGATATAACTGTTGTATATCATGCAAAATATAATATATATATGTATATGTATATGTAATGGAAATTAAGCTAAATAGACGAATTATAAAGGGTTGTATTGCCGCCGAGAATGACTCGATTTCTGTCCCTGAGCAAGATACATACGTGCTCCACTGTCACGGGAAAGATATTATATTATATTATTATATATCAAAGTTTTTAATTTGCATAAAATTTAAAAAAATTTATCCGTAAAATTTATTTATTTTTAGTAAATATATACATACAATTGTACGTGTTTTTTTAATTTTATTTAAAATACCTCATAGGAAAATCAGTTGTTTAATTTTATATTTCTCTGTACTACTTTATATCGCTTTTAGCTGACTACTTTTTTACGTGACAAGTGGTTGTGACCAATCTGGTGCTATTGCAGTAATATGTGTGGATTATCTGTACCTTTCTTGGAATTTCGCCATTCAAAAAAATAATATCAGTACATATGTATATGTACATACATAGGTATGTAAATAATTAAAAAAAAAATTGGTTTAACCCAATATTATATGTAATAGGCAAATCGCTAAAATATTTATAACATATCAACTTATCGACGAGTATAAATAACGTATTAGAGCTTTCTACACATGCGGCTCTCTCACCCATTGTACAATTCCTGTACAATGCTCTCACCTCGGGTGTTAATATATAATGAGATTTGGACGATTCATTTAAGGGTTGTGTTGTTGCAGCCAAACAAAATGCACAGTTTGCTACACCTTTGACTGTTTCGGCTGCGCATTGTATTAGAAACAGAACGAATAGTATCGGAATGAATGTCATGAATAGTGCAACGTTGCGTCTATGACAAACGGCATAAATTAATTAAATAAGTGGTTAAATAAATGTTTAAATTTGAATTACTAATAAGAAGATTAAATTGAATGAATGTTGATGTATTTAATAAAAACAAAATTTGGAAAATATTTAGTTAATTTTCAGTGCATTTAGTGGTGAAGTTTTTTGCAAAAGAAGTTGTGAAAAAAATATGGAGTAAAATTTTTAAATAAAATACATGTACATATGTATGTATGTATATACATACATGATCATAGTAATTGTTTACAACTTTTGCAATTTTAAAACGATTTAAATCTAGAAAAGTGCTATTTTAAAATTAAGTAAACTATTTTCCGACTCGCCCAACAAAAGGAAAATCGATTTTTCTACAATGTCTACAAATTCCACATCAGCGCAGAGCAGAGTAGAAGCGACATGCACAACAGCGGGAAATTTTGTGAAAATGCCAACACTTGACACTTCACCAAATTAACAGTGATAAGAAATAGCGACATATACAAATACGTACAACAAGTAAGGGAGTATATGTAAGTTCGGCTGTGGCTGTAAGTGAACATTATATACTAAGCTGACTAGAGATGTGCTAAGCGATTAAGCAAATTTTTAAATAATAATACTTTTTGTGAGTAATCACAACTGTTGATTACTTAAATAGATTGCGACTCTCTGATTATTTAATTAAACAAGTTTAATTTAAATTAATTCATGTTTGATTAACCATTTAAGCTGATTTGGAAAATTAATTTTTGTAACGAAACTTTGGAAGTAAAATAGTATCGATATAAGATAGGTTATGTTTATTAAAAAGGTCTAGGCTGGAGGCCAAGTTTTGCTTGTTTAGAAATCTGTGTCATTCCGATTTTGTGCTGTTAATACGTCTTAATGCGGCTGCTTGACAAAATAAAAACTCGTTTCCCATCGTTGGTATATAAATACTCCAAGACCCTCTTGAAATATTTTGTTTCAAAGTGGGCGTGACTTTTAAGTTATGATAATTTATATCTGGAAAATTGATCTTTGAGAAAATTAGCAGCTCCATGCCCATTTAAAAAAAAATTATAAAAGAATTTGCTTTAGAACTACTTTTTGAAGATAGAAGAGCTCCGATATTACGCATTTTGAGTGGCGATGTGAGATGGGTGCCAAGGAGCTCGTTTTCATTTTCCTTCATAACCATTTTGATAGTAAAGTGGAATAAAATTAATATGCTATGAACCCCATATGCACAGCTGAGTATAAAAATACTCTCTTCATTGTCTTCTTTCGTACAAACATTTCTGACATTTACATACTACATATGTTTATATTTGCAATGCGCAGGCGTACTACCCCAACCCCCAGATAGGAATAGGCATCAATGGTATTTTCACAAATGCAGACAGCTTGAACACTGAATACTCAGTCGTGTTTGTATAGTAGGTGTGGTGGATTGAATGATTGAAATAAACATGTATGTATGTATGTATGTGCAATGAAAAATAGCGACGATGTCAGTGTCTTTTAAAGTTTGGGCTCGTGTGGACGAATTTGAGCGGATCGTTGGTCAAAGAAAATTTACCAAACGGCTTTGAAAGCGTCGCGCTTTAGGAAAATAAAAAAAAGGTTGGTGTGCATAAAAATACCGTTACATACCTGCACACATATGCAAGTATTCATGTGTGTGTGAGTGTTCATATCCTTAAATATACAAGTAGTACTTACTTGCACCTACTCGCATGTAATTATCTACATATTGAATTTTCTTCATTCATACAAAATATGTACATACATATGTACCTGCTCCCAGTGTCTGAGTGCATTCCAAGAGTTACAATTTAGATTTATAAGCTTTAAAGAAATACATATGTATATACATATGTATGTACACAAGGATGGGTATTGATATCCATGCATATGTATATGTACATATACATACCTATGTATAATATTTCAAGTGACCACTTAATTTGAGTTTGAAAATTCAATATAAGCGATACAACAAAAATAAATCGAATAAAGGCGGCAAGTCTATAGTGAGCTATAAAAATATCATAATCTGTTTATAAGTGCTAACTTTTGTGCTTCTATAGGCATAACTGAGTTCACTTACAGGCATGAGCACATACATACATATGTATATGTATATAGGCATAGTTAGTACATATAAGGGTGACTGAAAGAAAAATTCTTGTTTTTAGAGAATCAAGCTTTACAGTTTTTCAAAATAACGGACAGATTTTGATCTTCATAAAAAAACAAAAAAAAAATTTTGCTGTCAATTCAAATTTAAAGTAAAGTTTTGCACACATTCAGTAATGGAAAATAAAATAAAGCCTAGCGTTTTCATATTCGCGATAAATGCCTTAAGGGCTAGAAATAAAAGAACCCAATCTTTATCCTTTTCAATATATTCTCCTCGAAGAGAAATATATTATTCACATCTATGAATTTATTTATTTATTTATATGAATAAGCTACATAAATTATTAACTAAATTTGTTTGTTGAATTCATATAGTTAAAAAAATTTTGAATAATACTGTTGTCGTGTTTTCAACTTTTTTTTGACCTAAAAAATTATTTTTTGTTCCCTTGAGACCTAGTGGTTTCATAGAGATTTTAAAAGCAAAAAAATATTTCTTTTAAGCCAACTTTGAAAAACGCTTCAGACCATTGAACTCAGCATATCCGAACTAAGTATATAGGAATGACCTATCGTTCGTCTGTAGGATGAAAAATAATTTAAAATCTACAACAGTGTTATAATTATTATCAACTGGTCTTAAGTTCAATGTTTGCTACAACATCTACTACGTTTGTTAGCTGCTGAGCCTGCATCTTGAATACACTAAGAGTGCATTTTTTTCTGCTTACATACCTAAGAAGTTTCAAGCAGACAAAGTTATAAGCGCTCACATTTTTGGTCGCTATCTTGTAAGAGACAAATTCGCATTTGGTTTTCAAATAAAATGCCCTAATTTACATTTCATATTTTATTTTATTCAAAACTCGTTGAGCTTCCCCTCTACTTGTTTTTTTGTTTTCAATGCAATAAGTTACTCATACGCAACGGCCTACCTACATACTTTAGCAAACCAATATGTACGAGAAAAACCAAAAATTTTAGTTAATTTAAATTAAAAAACTCTGCAAAAATATTCAAATTTAGAATTCTGCAAACGTTTCAAGTTTTTTAACCCTTTTAGCCAAAACTTTTTGCTATTTTCAAATTTCAATTTTGGATCACCCTAATGTGTATAAAACTACATTTTCAACATGTGTACACTTCCTTAAATACAAACAGATATGTACATACATACATATGTCCATGTATTCAAGTATTTCACTTAACAAAAAGTATCGTGAATATTTGTTTGGCCCAACCCTGTACCCACGACCCCAACCTCCATTGTGTATTGAACATAACAATAGCAGCAAACGGTTTATCTAATACAAAACACTCGAACTAAGCCATTTTGCTGTTATAAAATAAGAGAACCACTTAAATACATAGAAACATGTGCTTTTTTGCGATTAATTCAATGTCACAATGTTGTTGTTTTTATTGTTTTTCTTTTTGTTAACTATTGCTGTAACTTGTCAAAAACTGTGTGCATGCATAACTACATACATACTTACATACATACTTGCAAATGCACTCATGAATATGCATATAAATATACATACATACATACATATGTTTACTGTTATATAATAATTTTGTTGACAGAAGTTTCAATTTCATTTTCGTTTACTTACTGAAGAAGTGCGGTTTGAGTGATGCAATTTTGTAGCTGCAAAAAGTTGGTGCGAATCGAATAAAAAATACAATAAAAACAAATTTTAACTTTGAGCGACTTTTATGAAACATAAAAAGGTGAAAATTAAATCAAGCGAAAGAGTATAAGTAAACAACATAGAAAAGGTGCAAAGCCACGAATTGTGGTAAACAGGGAACCATGAGTTCGCGTGTGGCGCCAGTCTTAACACTACTGTAGTGGAATTCACTAACTTCGATTACGACATTCGCAATCGACATTTCGTCCTAACCGATATTTATCACGATATTGGTATTCACTAACTATTTTTTCTCGATTTTCGAGTATTCGCCATCAGCTGTTTCGCAAAGTAAACGACACACAATTTGCAGTTGTTTTCTATGTCGTTAAATAAAATGCACATAATTTGAATTTTTTATAAAAATTTAAATAATAATATTATATAAATATTATTTTTATTAAAAATGGCATTTGAGAACATAGAGTATGTTTTATAGCGAGATGAGAAATCCTTTGCCCGCATCGTTATTAATAAGTTAGTGAATCGCATATTCGATAGTGCAAGCTACCGCATCGCTATTGAAAATCTCGAAAAATCGAACCGAATCGAATCGCTATAAGTTAGTGAATTCCACTACTGATTATGAAATACTTTTACCTTTATATAGAACTTGGCATTAACTTTGTTCGTAAATTTTTTATCAACGGTAGAAGTAGCCAGAAAGCTAAAGGTTCCTGAAATGCATCCCTTAATCGGTTTTGTGACTATTGACAGCACAAGAATTTGCATAAACAAGTAAGGAGAGCGCTGCCTTCGCTTATGCAGAAGACTTTATATCTTTGCTAAATACGCATCTTCAATTTCACTGCCCTATAATTATTCACAATTAGAACAAACTGTGAAGAGTTTGAACAAACAAATTTGTTTTATGAAATTTCGGCACATGCTTTATACTAGGGCTGTGCCTTTATTCGATTAATCGAGTAAGTTGATTAATCAAATTTTCAATTAATCGATTACTTGATTAATCAAAATTCTGAGTAATCAAAACGAGTGTTACTCGAGTATTTTCAAAAATGGCTAATCAAAAACTGATTAATTTACTCATTTTTTTATGTGAAAGTTTTGCAAAATATTAAAAAATAAAAAAATTTTGGAAAATTTTGAGATGTCCGATCGCGAATGGGCAAAATGTCGAAGATGCAACAAATGGTTGAAGTATTAAGGAACTTCTAAATTTGAGCCGTTTAAATATAAGATTAATCATTTTATTCAAAAAACGATTAATCAAAATCTTGATTAATCGAGTAAACAGCCTTTTTGATTAATCAAAAATCATAATTAATCGATTAATTGAGTAATCGAATTTATGAATAATCAAAATTTTGATTAATCAATTAATCGCACAGCCCTACTTTATACACAGTTCCTCAAAAATATGGTGGTTAAAAGGCAACTCATATTAATAATGAGCTGCATTTTGATAGCTGTTCGATCCTTTTATGCTAGTACAATCTAACGTAAGACGAATAAATTTAACATTCTTTTTTTTTTTTAATATACAGAGCTAAGTATAAAAACGTTTGTGGGCTACGGTCATTGTCATTACGTATGACATACGCACGCAATTATTATGGAGGGACGTCCTTGTTAAAAAGAAAATATAAATTCCATTGTTATATTTAGCAAGCACAAGGGATTTGCATACATACAACATACATACATATAAACATAATAAATGACCATGAATTGGGTACATTATTATGTTCTTAAAATTTGTATAATAATGTGATTTGAAATTTAATATTTGTTTGTATCAAAATTATTGTTCTTTACATAGCCTTTAACCTCGCTTGGCCAACTCATCCATACATGAATTGTCATAACAATCATCAAAGGAAACACGCTGTTTCCACATGGTGAGACTAGTTGTAAAGTGGGGTTCGATGACGCTGTTTAAAGGCATATGATAAAAAGGAAGTGGTTGGCATCCCTGCAAATGTAGTTTAAATATGAAGAGCACAAATACGTTGCAGTAGCTGATGCCCGGTTTGGGGATTTACCTTTTCCCACTATTTATCTTATGTAAATGCTACTTAATAGTGATATTTAAGCGGTCAGTAGTGATACGACGTAGCTACGAAAAATTATCTAAGCAAAGAACTTTAAGGCAAAGCACTTACTGTTACTTTTAAGTTTTAGTTAGTTGTTACTATCATATTTCTTAATAACTTTTAACTTAATAAACTTACATTTTTCCATTCCAGTTTTGCAATTGAGAGCATGCTTGGCTGCTTATAAAAATTATACATAACATCAAGCTTAAGATTTGCATTGATTTGACAGAATGCATTTGCATTTCGAACGTAATGTGAATACAAAATGTGATTGCACCATTCTGTCACTGTCATGGATGGGTAAAGTTCCTGATGATATTCCAGAGGTAAGTCTAAGAACTATAATTATTTACAGCAAATTTTCTATCCCTAAACCCAAATCAGCGGCAAGTATATATATACATATGTATAAGGTAGAGGTGAAGGTCTTTTCTCCAGAACACTTCTTTGATGTTGGCCTAAAGAGGCGAAAAGCTTACTAATATTTTTTTTTTTATATAAACGTTGCCATTATTTCACGTCAACAAATTCTTGATATTGCCTTCAAAGTAGGTGCAACTTACGTTTAGCTCTGCTGTTTGATGGGTAGCATCCAAAAATTCTTTGCCTGATCCTGACGCTACAGCGTTGAAGCGCGACTTTAATATCTAATAGAGCCAGCATGCATATCTATCTGTGCGCATGCGCCGACGAGTGATACAAATCAATTAGAAAATTAAATTAAACAATTATTTGATAATTCACGCTGAGCACTTTAGTAACATCTATGTATGTACATAAATTAGAACAGTAACAAATATCATAACCTCAAAAATGATTACATAATTTGTAATCTCACACATTCATTATTAGCAATTATTACATATTAAAAAATAAAGTAATAATTAAAACGAATACTGAAATTCCATTCAAATGATTTCTTGTCGATGTCCCTCCAGTTGTAGTGTTGCCTGCAAACTCATTCCATTCGCCCGTTTCAAAATTTATGTCCCCCGAATCCAAATGACTTATCATCGATACAACTTTTGCTTCACTCGTTTCTTCTCCCGACATTTCATTTCTCTCGCCCGTTTCAAAATTAATCTCTCCTGAATTACCATGCGATTTGTGCGTTTTTGCATTCATAAACATTTTCAAACGTTGTAACGTTGTTAACGCCGATTCCATGGCCCTATCCATGCTACTCCTTAAAAATGGTTTATAATCAATTGGCAAATCGACCGGTTCGTAACCATAAACTAACATTTGTACGAATAAATTCGTGGTGTTGCCATCGAAAATGGTAGCTTTCAAACTGTTGGGAGAGAAATGAGTGTACTCGGCAACAGGTGGTTGATAGTCGATTGATGACTTATCGATAGTGTGCTGCAGATTATTAGACTAGTTAAATATTTCAAAGGTATATTTAATTGATGAAAATATATTAGTGATGTGCGGCTACTAGTACTTAATGAAAAGTATTTTTTGAATACAAAGAAACTACCAGTCCCTGCCTATTTAGAATAAACACAAAGATTTCCCCATCTACATATGTATGTAGATGCTTCCTAGTAATGACCAAGTGCTGTAACAAAACATAATCCCATTGGGGATACGTGCGACGAATAAGTGAGAGCTGAACTGTCTTTATTTCAAGCTAATCCTGTAAAAAGTCGTCGTGGACTTTGAGCCCAAAAAGCTGATAAGGAAAATTCAGTTTCGAAATCATTAGGAATCTTCTTGGACAGAGGTTAGTCAAGTAAAAGATGGCAAATCTTACCGTGTACTCATCCACCTGCATTTCTCAATGAAGTCTCCTATCCCCTCTACTCTGAAACTTCATGCTAAAAGTTCGCTTTAAATCTTCCATCTTCTAGGTGCCAACTCATTGCTTATACTGATAATAAAACTTGAATGCCGAAAATATATCATATTTTAACATATAATATAATATATCAGATTTTCAGATGCCCTAGAAAAGTCCAAAATATTTTGGATTTCTGTCAAAGTACTACGAAAGACTAAGATGGTGTTATTCGTGAACTATGTACAGTTCCACTCTTTAAATAGATTTTCTAGGCACAGTTGAGGTTGTTCTTTTGTTTGAGTAACAACCGAAGGCTTTGAGGAAGTGATAATGCCAGAACCATCCCTGCTAAATATGTGTACATATTTTCAGCTAGTCGCTTGGAAGTTTTCTATTTAGATGTCAGTCACGGAGATCGCTAGTGATTAAGTACCTTGTTCTGTGAAAAAGGCTCCACGTTTCGCGCATCACTTATACATAATATGTATTACATATGTATTACATATGTATGTATGTATGTATGTACATATGTACAATTCAAATCAAACTTACATCAAATATTATGAATTTCACATACGTTATGAAATTACTGTCAATATAATAAAATAACACGGTATGATTTGACGGTTCCATTGTCGATGTGCGCGATGTTTGATAAGTTTCGTATAATAAATAGTCATCTAAAAAAAATTTACATTCCTCAGTTAAAAATTTAATTAGCTACAAGTCTATTGGCTCACCTCTTTGTCGCATTCCCATTTCAATGATTTTGTCAGGATCACCAAAGTCATCGGTATACTCCATGTCTTCTTCCAATTCAACTCCTGCTTCTTCACTTCCATTTTTCATATCCGTTTCATCTAATTCATTACTATCCACTTCATATTCGAATTCACTGCTTCCATCAGGCTGGAGCAGCCCTTGAAATTGTTGATCTCTGTTTAGTATGTACGACGGATTTACATTGAGTACGGTATCATTAAATCCATAAATGGATATTTGTACTTCAAATGGTTCGTATAACTCGTTTACGTCTGTATCATTCCCATCATTTTGAGTAATAACAGAGCCTTGTACCAAATCATTTTGGTAATTGAAATTCACTTCAGCAAAAACGTTCTAAGAAAGAAATAATATTTTTTATATTTAACAAAATTGAAGTAGGCCGGTGTGCATTATAGATTTTACTTCATAATTAGGGTATTTTTCAAAAAAAAAAGTTCTGGACTTATCCATCACCTGCCTAGACTAGAGGTAGCCAGTGAAATTCACAAGAGCCAAGCAGTCGTTAGAACGTATAGACAAAAGAAGAAATATCATATATAGGGAATATCTGCTGGAAGGTAAATTTACCAGGTCTGAAGCCGGACTGATAAGGTTTGATCAGTTTGCTGTAATTTGGACTACTTGGGAAATTTGAGATAATCAAATGACTTCTCGTGATGCTTCTCGTGCCTTTATTGATAATTAAGTATTTCCCTGATGATGTTCTACACATACATAAATAACAAAAAATAAATAAAATCAAGTTCAATGAACTGATTTCCTATTCGGTTTTCTTAATTTTCCACACATATCGTCGAACAAAAAATATATATGTATATAAAGTTGAATTTTATTGTGAAAGTAAAAGGTTATAATAAAAATGAAAACACAAAAAAAAAAAAATAAGAAAGTCTGAATTAGTTTGGAACCAAAAATGTAATACCCAGCTAGAGTTGTGAAATGAAGGTCCCGGCACACAAGTCCATTAGCATGATAATTTTATGTGAAAATGTCCAGAGATTTTAAAATTTGTTCTGTCATACATATGTATGTATGTGGGCAATTTATTTATAGGATCACTCACGGTTGCCGAACTTGGTAATTAGTTACCAAACGCGGTAACTTTTTTCGCCGTTGGTAACTTGGCAACTTTGTTTTGCGTTTGGTAACTTTTTAAGACAAAGATTTGGTATAAAATAAAAATTGATTATCAGACATTGTTCATTGTGAATATGCACAAGCAAATGAAGAAGAGCATACCTCCGATTAAATTGATACACAGACCATGGCATACGTATACAGGTAATATCAACTCAGCAGCTGATTAGATTTCTTTTATTTTCATTTTCTCTAAACTGTCAAACATGCTTTACAAACGCTTTCATATTTTGTATTTGCTACCGTCTGTTTTGACGTTTTAGCGAAAGCGATTTTTAGTTAACAGCGCCGATATTACCTGTATGAGTATGCCATGACACAGACGCATTTTTGAATTCTTCAAGTAGTTACCATTAACGTATTCACTGTTATAGGCCTGAATGTTCATTCACATCACTAATAGCGCTTTTCCAAAAACTAATATAGCCTATATCGTACACAACAATCTTCTGAACCAATCTAAAAAGTTTAAAAGAGATCGACCATAAACTTTGGCCATTTATGAAGTGCAAACAAAACACAAAAAATGTGTGCGTGGCACCGCCCGCTTTTCAGAAATTATATAAATCTTGACTAAAGTACACACCGCTAACTTTTCCAAAATTACAGAAATCTTGACCAAAGGACAGACATCCAAAAATCATTTATTTAGACCAAATATGTTCAGAGTTATGAAGAATTTAAAATATATATAGACTGGGCCGTGGCACCGCCCACTTTTTCAAAAATTAATATAGCCTATGCTTTAACCCATGATCTCAAGAATATACTATACAATTTTCATAAAAATGGGTTGAGTACTTTGGACGCCTATACAGGACACACAGACATGCAAAGCATACGAATTGAATTTTTTGTTAAAACAATAAAACTGTGCTAAGAACCGCTTGGTAACTTTTTTCCAACACTTTGGTAATTTTTTCGCATATGCTTGTGGCATCCGTGGGATGACTCAGTCAATTAAGCTAAATGATGATGCATCAGTTGAGGAATTATCTCACATTTAAAATTACAGTTTTGTGAAGATAAAACGGCCAATGTATATGTAAGGTAAATGTCCATAATTTCGTGGTACTAAGGAATTTTCTGAATTTCTACCTCTCTTGCGTAAAAACGGAAGAAGGAAAACTAAAAAAGTAAATTTTTCCCATTGAGTTGATCTATTAAGATAGCTTTCCATTTAATTTCAAACAAAACTAACAAATGTTTTATTTTATATAAATAAAAATGTGTGAGTACCTCAAATGTCCCTAATTTCGTGGCAAAAATTTTCTGATGTACCTAACTTCGTGGTAAAGTGTCCCTAATTTCGTGGTATTTGGTTAAACTCTAATTTTATGGAAAATGAAAGTTATTTTAAACGCAAATTCCTAAAATTTATTTATTAAAATTTATGTTCAAAAATTTTAAATTTTAAATAATTTTTTTATTGTTATTGTATTTATGAAAAGAAAGCGTTTTAAGACCAAGTAAGTATTAATTTGTTTAGTACTTAGTAATCAATTGATTAGATGGATTTTTTAATTGTTAATGATTACTTCAATTGGTTTTTGAGAAAAGGCAATTAGTAATTGATTGCGATTGAAAAAATCAAAAAAAAACCAATAAAAAAAAATTTATTTAACTGATGTAATTTGTTACTTTTCTCAAAATTTCTTTTATTTATTATTACTAAAAATGTTTTTTTTTTAATTTTTGTGTTTTTTTGGTCTTTTAAGTTTTTTTATTTTTAAACAAAATAAATAATTAAAAAAAATAGTTTTAAAACAAAAATAAACAATAAAAAAAATTAGTTCAATTGATGTAGCTTATTATTTTTTATTATTTCAAAAAATGTTTTTTTTTTTTTAATTTTTTTGGTATATTTTTAATTTATTTGTATTTTTTTAATTTTTTGATTTTTTTTTTAATTTAATTTGGTTTTTTATTCTTTTTTTTAATTTTTTGGTTTCTTGTTAACAATGTATCTAAAAGCGCAGTATACCACGAAATTAGGGGCATGCGATAAAATTGATGTAGGTAATTTCGTGGTATCGCTTTAAGCGGTAATAAATATTTAATTAAAAATTTTTTTGTTTATTATCGCTATTCATTCATAACAAAAGCAAAAAAGTATAAATCTTGGCATATTTTTTTAAATTAAATGAAAAATTATTGAATAAACGAAAGTTCTATAATGCCATTATTTCGTTAAAACACAAGCACAAGCAGAGCTTTTCGATTAAAATATTAACGAATGGGTTAATAAAAGTGTACCACGAAATTACGTCAAAATCTTCCTCAGGGGTTTATTTAATAATTAAAATGCTTAAAATAATAGGGTATCTTATGAAATGTGAAAGAAAATAAGGAAAACGTAAAATATTATATTCCCATAATTTCGTGGGTACCACGAAATTAGGTACATCACAAAAAACATGTGTCCCTAATTTCGTGGTATTTAAATATTAAATAAAATGTAAATGAAAAGTTATTGAAATAAGTTTTACAGTGTTAAAAACGTTTAAGAAATGTTAAATAAAACCAAAAAAATTATCGTCAAAAAAACAAATTTAAAGATAGAATTTTTACAGGCGTAACAAATTCTACTGGTCTCCTTAACAGTTTCCTTAAGAGGCCTCCCTACAAAAGGCGCATTTTCTGAGCTTCCAACTTTATAATGATTGTTGTTGTCATAGGTTCAATTTTAAAAAATTTGTAAAATATCCATTATTACACCCAAAAAGTTAATCTTTATTATAAAATTTTCAGTTTTAAAAAAAACTCGCCAAATGTCTTGTTTGAAAGAAAAAATCGAAATACCACGAAATAACGTACTACCACGAAATTATGGACATTTACCTTATATATTGACAAATTATTTCCATAGAAGGATAAAGGCATGTTTTTAATGTAAAATATTTATCTTAATTGAAGGGCTCAGAACCAAAAGGATCTAAGTGACTCCGAAATTGATTTGAGATATTCAAGTTTAAAGTTTACTGCCTTTTGAAAATTCAATGTAAAATCTGGATAGGATGTTTATTGTATGGGAAATAGATGGCACTACAATGTTCAAAATGACTCGGGTCCCTTTGCCAACAAATAAATACCACATTCCGCTATACAAATATAGCTATAACTCAATTTCAAAAAAAATGTCACTTAGATCCTTTTGGTTCTGAGTCCTTCAATTCTAGTATTATAAATGTGAATGTTAGAATGTTCAGACATTTCCTGTTGTTCCCCTATAACTTAAGACAAACAGGCAGACAATGTGCAGACAGCTAATAGCCTGGTAGAAATTATAGTCTATTTTTTCATTTGGGGGTTCCGGGCCTGCTAGGGTCGGTTACTTTTCGATTTCTTTTCATTGCATATAATTAGGGATGTATTTGACCTATACCACAGGTATACATACAATATGGGTATCAAACTAAACGGGACGGACATGGGTTTCGCTTGGACTTTCGATATTTCGATACATCGATAAACGGAACAGGAAAATTAATTGTGACCAGGATATTGATCCTAGAAGTCCGGGGACAACAGAAAATTTAATAATTTTCTTCAGGGACACTATTTAACCCTGGACTTTAATGAGATCGAAAAAAAAAAATTACTTTTATAATATCCTTAATAAATACCTCCTTATGTTACGAAAAAACACCTAAAATGATATTTTTGAAAACCGTTTTTCGATAATCTTTTTTTAAACTTTAAGCAATGTTCGAATTTTGTTAAATTGAATAATAGGTGATCTTCCAACAACTTTTTATATTATCACTCTACCTTTACCCGTTGATGAGAATTTAAAAAAAATACTTTATTATCTAGTAAAAAACATTTTTAATTGAAGTTGGCCATTTAATCGGTTTTGCATAGAGTTCAAGTCAAGCTTTGCTCTTTTATCTCATCACTTTTGATGTTGGACGTATTGACAAAATGAGAAGGGGATATATTACAATTTTTTATTTATATTCGATACCAATAATGAGGGCTTCGTTATCATCGCATTGCCTACAGTTTCAATAGCAGCCTTGATTTCCTTATGCCGTTAAGAGCTACCGTTGTAAAATTTATTATTTTGTTTTAAATTGGCGCGCTTTTATTGCGACAGAAAATATGGAGACCATTACCACTGCATGTGAGGCGATTTTCGGCAATTCACATACATACATATACATAATATATTTAAATATAAAATGTTTATATGTATATACATATGTACGTATGCCTCATTGACAAACATACTTAATTTATAATATATTTTGCTTTTCTCTTAATCGCAATAATTACCATAATTTTAAGTATATTTAGTTTTCTCAGAAATGCAATTCTTGAAATTGAACTTCTCTTTTGCAGAACGTTTTCGCCTACCATCACGAATATTTTCATACATATGTATGTATTTACGAAATGATTACATGTATTCTAAAATTCAATTTACAAAAATTTTAATTTTCAAATTTTGCACCCAAAACAAAAAGCCACAGACCCACATATACAATTTTTCACTGCACTATGGTCAGAAATCAAACTTTTGCGGCGCAAACTGTGGTAGAGGTGCATTGACCAATTGTGGACCGTTGAATGCCCTTTGACAGTATTTGCTTTTAATTTAGCTTGGAGTTATTCAAACTCAAAAAGCTCATCTTTGAAGAAGCCACAGACGACAATTGTGCTATTTTTTTCCCCAAACTTGCAAAAAGTGTAAGTAATGCTCGAATGATGTTAACCTCTCTCAAAACGTGAATAGTGAAAATTTTCGGCCAAACAGGAGTCAGTAAAAATTTGTGGCAAAAACAGCTGTTGACATTTTGTTTGGTTAATATTTAAAATTATTAAATTATTGTGGCTGCTTTCTCTTGTCACGATCAGCTGTTTCCATTTACAAGTTTTACTGAATGAAATTACTCCAGCAGGAAATTGCAACTCTCTTTATCTCAATGAAATGTCAAAATGCTGTCTCTCGTTGCAAATGTTTCGTGTCACCGAATAATGGCCCATTTTATAGTATTTTTAATAATTGTATCCTCATCAAACACATCTATTGTAACGTTGGTTCACCCTGCCTATCCGTCACTTTCTTTACCTATTATTGCCATCGATATATTCTAACGGAGGCCCTAAGAACCTAGCGGACTCAATAGGGTTGTTTGTTTTTAATAATTAAGACTCGTATAGAATTGACATAAACTCAAAGCTTGCATGACTCGTCTTAAGCAGTTCTTGCAAGAGGCCCACGAAAAGTCAAATTTCGGTTTTAAATATTTTTAAGTGTTACTTAAAGTTGCAAGTTGATTCCATTAAAAATTGTTTAAAATAAATCACATTACTTTTTGACACAGAAAATCAAACTCTAAGCCATAGTGCACTGCGCCGAAATTTAAAATTAGAAACTAATGTGTATTGTTTGAATCAAATGATGACCTTACTTGCTCTGAAACAATTTCGATGTAAGTTATGGGCTCGGGAATAGCATAATTAAAGCCAACTCCTGGACCCTTGTCCACACCGACCTGACGTGCTTGCAGAATATCTCTTAGTATTAATTGATCATTAGTAATACGTGTACCGATGCCGAAAAAAGATTTACACTCAATAAATTCCAGTAATAAAATGGCAAATATTGACAAAACTTGCCAAATTGCCAATTTTGTTGGTAGCATTATGAATTTATAGACGAAATGACACAATTTTTATATTTCTAAACACAACAACATATGAACGTTTGTATGGTTATGCATGTGTAAATGTGTGCGCGAATAGTATATTTTCGTAAACATGTGAAATATTAAAAACAACAAAAAAAAAATTCAATATTCGCGTTGTAGTTTCAAGAAACTACAAACATTCGCGTCAAAAACAATATTTCACTTGTTCTTGCCTCAGCGATCTCGGTATAACTAAATGGCTTGAATCACTCAAAACTGAAAAATCTGAAAATACTCGTATTTTCAAAAACTATAAGTGTATTCAAAAATTGTAACGGAGAGAGTGAATAGTTTTTGCACAATTTCAATACTCGCTCACATGCAAAAAATATGTTTAGTTGAGTGAGTGAGTGTGAAACCAAAACATTACAAGTGCGACTCTGAGTAAATATTTACATTTTCAATATTTAATTTAGATTCTAATATGTGTGTAAAGTAGTATTCAAAGTATTTGCTAAGCACTTTTGCGTAATATTGCCGCTCCCCCCCTTATTTTTCCAAGTAGGCATAGTTACCTATATTCATATGTTATTGATCTTTTAAGCACATAAGCAGTCTTCGTAAACACTTGAAGAGCGCACACCTGTTATACACGGCTCATAAGGGCCCTCTCTGTTTTGTCTTCAATAGCTTGATGTGTTTATAAATAGTAGCATGAGAGATATTTTCTTAGCTGAGAAGCATGCAAACAAAAAAAATGCCGTTGCAATTGAATAAATCGAAAACAATAAAATGCAAAATTCTTATGTTACTCATACGAAGCGCTGTATGGCACATCTCTAAAAAAAACACACGTCACTCCTCCGCCTCAGTGATGTAACGAATGTCAAATTTTTATATATTCGAATGTTCATAAGGCGCCTGGTGATTAATTTCTTTTATACTTACATAAGGCGCAAGCTCTGATTAATAACTTTAAGGTATTCTTTCGCAAAAATAACCACTTCAAAGTAATTAGAACTTGGCGATTTATTATATACAAAGCTCAGTAATGATTTACCAGAGCTGGGTAAAATCAATTACGTTACAATTACAATTACATTCCTCAGTAATTGAAAAATGTAATCAATTACTTTGCTCTCTCAAAACCTAACCTAAACTTGTCTACACATAGCCACTCTTTTAATCGCAAACAAATTTTATACGTGCCTGAACCTTACTCACCTTACCTTTTCAATTCCTTTGAGGAATGGGTGATTTGTAATTTTTTTTCGATTCCTTGTAATGTAATTAAAAATTTTTCAATTACATTTTCAATTCCTTTCATAGCCCATTACTTTTGAAATTACAATTCCACAAAGTAATTTCTTTCCATTCCTTGTAATTGAGCCTCAAAAAAAGAACATTATTTTCGGTAATTTTTTTGAGGAGTTGAAATGTGGAGCAAAGTAATTGATTCCTTTTCCCAATTACATGTAATGGGGAATTGAGGGTAATTTAGTTCCTAAAGTAATCATTACTACCCAGCTCTGTGATTTACTCATTTGAGATTGCCATCTCCTTTTCTATTACTTTGGTGCTACATATTTATGTACATAGTTGGGTAAGGAGGGTTTTAATATACTGTACTTTAGCATCTGTTATCTGCTGCCTGTATTAAATATTTTATTCAAAAAAAGCTTTTTATATATTTGTTCTTTAACTACTTAAATAGGACGAAGGTTGGAAACTAAACCGAACAAACTATTATCAAGAAGGATGGCTGGCTACAGGGAACATACGCGGTATTGTTGGTGTAACATTTACTACATCCCACTGTCGCCGAAATATGGACTTTCCACCGCGTACCAATTATAACCTACGTGGACATCGATCAGATGTAAGTTAGATACCTAGATATATGATAAGAGACTGCTGCATTACTTTTTTTTTCTTTTCTAAAAAGTATTTTATTTGTACCATTCCTAGGTAATATTGGTGAAATGGAATGAACCATATCAAAAATTGGCTTCGTGCGATAGTTCTGGAATCATATTTGTTTGGATAAAGTATGAAGGCCGATGGTCTATCGAACTGATCAATGATCGTAATACACCTGTAACATATTTCTCTTGGTCCCATGATGGACGTATGGCGCTCATATGCTATCAAGATGGATTTGTGCTGGTCGGTTCTGTGGCTGGCCAAAGGTATTGGTCGTCAATGCTAAATTTGGAATCGACCATTACATGTGGTATTTGGACGCCAGACGATCAGCAAGTATATTTTGGTACAACCCAAGGTCAAGTGATCGTTATGGATGTGCATGGTGCGATGGTGTCGCAGGTGCAACTTTGTAATGATGTTGGTATAACCTCAATGGCATGGTCTTGCGAAAAATTCAAAATGGAAGAAGGCGAAGAATCCGAGCCAGGCGTAACCAATGCTGGTATGTTAGAAATTATTGCTAATTCTCATTCAGTCAGTTATATTATTTTTGTACTTTTCTTTTTTGCAGCAAAACGTTCTTTTGTATTGGCAGTTAGCTTTCAAAATGGTTTTATATACCTGCTAAAATCATTCGATGATGTATCTCCTGCACACATCAACACTGGTTTAAATGGCAATTTAGGTTTGGTTATGGAATGGAGTAATTCTAGAGAATTACTTGCTGTCGCCGGCACATCGCAAACGTCAATAAATATGCTCGATCAGCAGGGTGCTCCACTTTATGAAAATCTACTCAAGTTTTATACCGAATCTGGCAATATATTATATCAGACACGCCTGCCAAATACATCTTCTCCAGTATCTGCACTTACGTGGGGTCACAACGACAAACGTTTATTTGTTGCGACTGGTACTCAAGTGCATATTGCATGGGTGTCGCGACGTGTGGCATCACTACAGCTTTTATGTCGCCTTCAAATACAAGCTAGCATAGGTTCGGAGCGTTCGTTGCCTTTATTGCCGTTACCGTCAAGAATTAGAAATCTTATTGGCAATCTTTTTGCTCAAACTATAAGAGTAAGTTAATTAATATATTTTTTCTCTGTAATGAGCATTCCCTCAATGGCCAGTTAAATGCTTTAACGGGATATAATCTGTAATAGCTTTTATAGTTTTTTTTATTATGGAAGAATAGAAAAAAAGCAAATTGATTTAAACCTTTCTTCATTATAATTGTAATTTATTTCTTTTTTAACCAGTCCTGTGTACCTGATCTAAAATCTCTACGTGAGTTCGTCTCGCGGCCACCAATGTGTTCCACGCGCTTGCACTGCACTATGATTCGCCATGATGAAGATACGAACCAAAGTACGGGCACTTGCTATACACTCTATTTGGAATACTTGGGTGGCCTTGTGCCGCTTTTAAAGGGCAAACGTACATCAAAAATACGTCCAGAGTTTGTAATTTTCGATCCACAGGCGAATGGTAAGTAGCACAGGCTTTAAGGGCTTGTTATGTATAATTTGTTTGTCAACTCAAAAAAAAAAAAAAAAAATACGAAACAGCTGCCCGGCTAGTCTAGATTCAGACTTGAACCTGCTAATTGTACATAGCGAGACATTTTATGCATAAATTCGTTTAAGTAATTCAAATATTTCTTTAAATTTTACATATTCAGATTCTCCTATATTTTTACAATACTCACCAGAATGGAAAAGTTCTTCGGCATCCAGCCAATCCACCACAACAGGTCAAAGTGGAAGAACAGATTCCTCCGATAGCGAGTTTGAGGAACGTTATCGGAATTCGCCGCGTCCACAACGTCAACGTAAATCGCGCCAAAAAAAGAATCAGCAAAGCAATGGTGATAAGCCTTCAGCGAACAGCAGTATACCCGATCCCGATAGTCTGGATGAGCTAGCCTATGTGGATACACTTCCTGAAGTATGTATGCTATAGTCTAAAATGTATTCAATTCTTAAAAGTAGTCAAAAGTAGTTCAGATCCTGTCCAAAATAACTTAATTCTACACACTTAATCATTATTAATAGCAGAGGCGTGATGTAGTGCCTAACTATTCTTTGACAAAGTTTACTGGCTGAACTCGGCTGAGGCTCCACTTCTTTGCGTTTCTAATAACTAAACGCAACTTTTTGTTTTCTTAAAATTCCATTTACAAATACTGCAGTGTGCTAAATCTCCACTTTATCTGAAATATTCGCAAATTGATTCGTGTCTTTATTTTAAGATGTCAAAATTAAGCTATTTTGGAAACAATAAATAGTTCCCAGATGTTGTGCTCAAATATAGAGTTGCCAGAAAAATTTAATGAAACGAATCCCTAACTTTTAAAAGCAACAAGAATTGAAACTAACCAAAAGTACATACTTTCATTTCCTTTAGGAGGAGAAACTGGTTGAAGTAACCTCAAATATATGGGGCACCAAATTCAAAATACATGGACTTGCCAAAACCGTCCCAGCCAATTTAGGCCAAGTAACGTATAAAACGTCCCTATTACATCTGCAGCCAAGACAAATGACACTTGTAATAACTGAATTGCGTGATGACTTTCCTTCGGGGCCCGATCCAAATTTTAATCCTAATATATTCTCCGAGGATGAAGATGATACAGCGCTAATTAATGGCAGCAAGAGTAATAATGGTAATAATAATAACAATCAAATATCAGGTAAAAATGCTGAAACCCAAACGAATACAACACTAACAACAGGCCCAAACGTCACAGCGCAACGGCGTCTCAACGAATTATCAGCACCACCCATAGCACCAATGTCGCCACGTCCCAGCCATCTATTGGCGCGACATAAAAATACATTAAATAATAATGGAGCACAGGGAAGTACTGGAGGTACTACAGTGGGCATAAGTCCATTGGCCAGAGCTGAATCCTATGATGATGACTCATCTAATGAATCACAAGATATAAATGGACTTACGAATGGCGCTAACAAAGCGCAACATAACCAAAAACCCGCCACCAACACCATCAACAGCAACATTCTACTTCATACCACGAATGGTACAAACAATAGCAACAAGTTAATGCGTCCAAAAAACATTACTGCCACAACACCAGGTATACGTAATAGCTTAGGTCCGGGTTATAGTAGCTTTAAAAATAATTACAGTCGTTCAAGTTCGAATTCAAGTTGTCAGTCACGTCACGCAATATCACCGTTATATTGTGATGGCTCCGTACCAACGTTACAATCGCCAAAAAATGCTGTCGCACCAACCGATATAATATTTGAACGCCCAGCAGTCTCAGCTACTGGACAAACAACCGTAATGTCGTATACAAGCAATACCGATTACACCAATAGCGTCGTACAAGTGAAGAATGCCCTATTACCCGAACTAATACGATCCACAAATAGTCATGTCAATCCGGTACCATTAAATTTGAATTTAAATCTGGAGCGTATGGATGCCAGACTGAAAAGTACTGTTTGCAGTAGTGGTGTTGTAAATACGAGTAGTAATGGCAACGGTAATAATGTGTCGAAACGGCGTGATATTTTATACATCGATGAGGAGACGCAATCGCCTACGCAACAACCTTTAATACCCATCACACCTCTATCGGGCACGACGCCTGTTGAAGTGCGCATGAAACGTACAACGACAGTTGTGTCTATCGCTCCCGCTCTACCTGATTCGATTACAAGAAGTTGTAGTGTTGGTTATTTGGATTCAGTTTCCATTACGCCGTCCGATGAAGCTTTAATGGCTTTACGAAGAGATGCGCCCCACAAGCGTTTGATTTTGGTCGATAAGCGAAGAACCAGAAAAAAGCGTCAAAGTAATGAGGTAAGATCCTTAGGTTCTCATTAATTACTTTTAGTTGTTGCCTATAAGAGAACTCTAACAAACAGGACAATTTCCATATACATAATAGCAAAACAGTAAAAGTGAAAAAAATAATTAACCTAGAGTATTTTTTAGGAGTCACGTAAGCCGAAATTGGAAAAATCAGGAAAATCCAAAAGTCTCGATTCATGCGATTTGGGTTTGATTCAAACTAAATTAACCAACAAAGACTCTGAGAAAGGTCCAACTAAATTACAGGAAATCATTGAAGGTCATTCGACAAGCAGCCATGAATCGCAACAGCCTACAAATTGCTTCAAATGTCACAGAGCCATTGAACCCACAGAGCTTTGTAAGCAATGCCTTTGCCAATCCAAGTCGTCCAAGTCATCAATGAGCGATCAAAATAAGAAAGAAGAAGCAATACGCTTTGTATCCACCACTAATAAGAAAGATTACACAGTTAACTCACATTTATTTGAAACCATGTATAAAGATCAACCAAACCCACAACAACAACAACAAATAGTACAACAACAAAAATTGGGAACACCGAGAAAGAAAAAATTTGATGTGATTACTAGTTTTACGGACAGTCCACTCTTTACACGTAAGCATCGTTTTGGCATCCGTAGTCGAAGCAAGGAAACGGGGAGCAGTAGTGAAGCAAATACAGAAAGCTCCACCCCGCTTTTGGGACGTAAAAACGAAAATGGATTTAGTTTTGTTAAGCAATTAACTGAGGCTCGTTGGCGTCGTAAAGAGTCACAAAATAATATAAATATTGTGAGAAATCAGCGAGAGCTACTGGGGCAACAAACACCGCCAAGTGGTTGTACAAGCACAAATGTGAACGCAATTGAGGCAACACCTGTGGAGACAAAAGCTTCGGTTTCTTTACAAGCGCAGGTAATATTATTGTGTAATTCAAAAATTAGCCTTATATTTAACTATACAAATATGGGTACAACTAAAAAAGGTCCTTTTTGATTCTGATCCCTTCATATGTAATACACCTTCAAGCACCAAAATTAGATATGTAGGGTAGAAGGGGGCACATTCGCCAGTTTTTTTTTAAATTGCTATAAAAGTCAAACTAGTAATATTTTTCGCTTGAATTTTTTTTTTAAGAAATATACACATTTCACCTTTAATTTGTATCCGTCCGTTTGATGTTATTTAACACCTTCGTAGTTTTTTTAATGATTATATGAACTGACTTTTTTTGGCGAAACTGCCCCACCCATGGGGCAAATACGCCGAGGGGGTGGGGTACAATCGCCACCACCTAAGAAATGATTTTTAAAGATATACTGCTTTTTGTTTTAATGAACATTTTGAAAAAAGTTTATTTATTCTTAAAAAAATAACATATACGCTGTATTTCATGTTACATTGAATTGTGTTAAGTCTGATTCAAATATAAATGTTGCACCAGATCGGGAAGTACCAGGTGGATGAAAAGGTTCAGGAAGCTTTAATACAATATCTATTTTAGGCACGTATGATATATCTTTAACCGCTGGTTCGAAAAATACCCACGATTGGTTTTTCTTTCGTAGAAATTCAATTTCAAATAAGTCCTCCCACTCACCTACAATGCGACCAACATAGTATTTTTCTGTTTGGCTTCCAAATCTTACAAGGACATAGTTATTAATATTTATGTTATCGGTGGCCACAAAAGATCCAGTTGACTTGTCCGTATCGGCTAAACTAATGGGTATTGAATCTTCTGATGACTCATCAGAAGATCTACGTTTTTTAAAATTCAAACCCCTTTTAGCGCTTTTGCGCGGTCGTATTTTCTTAGTTACGCTCTTTTCTTTTGCTTGTTTCGACGGCGTGGAAGTTAGAATTTTCGATGATCCCTTTCTTGGATTTGACGAGTTTTCAGGGGTGTTTAGTTTTGGTAGAGGTCGAACTTGGTCTGGAGTCTTTTTAGGCGGTGGTATGGATACCAATTCACAGGCCGTGTCAGGTTCAGCATCGTCACCCGTGTCATCAGCTGTTGTATGTCCCGTGGCTATATCCACAAAGTCTGATTCGGGGAAAACTTCCCTGTTGAAAGGATTTATCCCGGCTGCTGCAAAACCCTTGCAAATATTTTCCGTCACGAATGCCTTTTGGAAAGGAATTTTGGAAAGCTGCGGTATATCATATATAGTTATTGTGCGGCCAGGATTGGAGCAAAGAAAGTCGTTGTACGAGCTCTTGTAGTTCCGAACCATATTTCTACTGCCTAAGTCTATTTGAAGGTAAATAATGCATTATCACTCGGCGCAATTGGGTCCAAACTCAATGGTGAATGTACCCCATGGGGCACATACACCGGCGAAACTACCCCACCATGGGGCACATACGTCGGCGAAACTGCCCCACTTTTTGCCTGGCGTATGTGCCCCAGGTGGACTACCGCTTCAAAAAGTCATTTTATCTTTGCACTGCACAGCACTTTTGATAAACTATTGTTAAATTTTATTTAGAGAAACATAGCCCATATCACACTTATGACAAGTTTGTTTAAAACACAAAACTGAACAGAGTTATAACCAAATATACTTAGGTGAAAAAATGTTCCCACAAATGAAAAAAAGTTAATAGACGCGACTGCTCACAACCACTTCCAAATTCCAACTGTCAAAGTAAGTTTAACCAGGGGTGGGTATATGAGGTGCAATCTATCGATTATTGCAGTTCGAAAACAGTAATAAATTTGGAGATAACAGCAGTTGGCGTATGTGCCCCAGTGGCGAATGTGCCCCCTTCTACCCTACCTGGACATTTTTGAAAAGGGCGTCAAACCTAGTTTGATTTAAAAGATTTCTAAAAGGATCATAGAGAACATGATAGCTAATATATTTGCGAAAAATAACTCACTATCAATTCTATTACACTCTCAAATTGACAGTTTACGAAAGGATTCCAAAGATATCTAGTCTTCAAAAACGGGCTTGACCCAATCCTTTTATAGTGGGCTATCCCAAATGATTTGCGTAACGAAATTCGGTAAAAACTCCGACTTTCTAGCGTTAACTCTTTAAAAATAAGTCAGGGAGTGAAAGAACCACACCCACCTTTTTAACTATGCAAGTTCTAAAAATACGAGTTGGTACGCGTAGTAAGCTTTTATAGCTAAACTCGACCGCAAATATGAGGTCTTAGTATAGTGTACCCATATTTGTATAGTGAAACATGCTGTTTATTTGTTGGCAAAGAGACCTGAGTCATTTCGGGCATTGTAGTGTCATTTATTTCCCATACAATAAACGCTTTAGACTTGAATATCTTAAATCAATTTCGGAGTCAGTTAGATCCATTTGGTTCTAAACCCTTCACATATCATACGCGAAACCCGGCCAGAAACTAACTACAGTTTTAATAATTATATCTCCGATATAGAACTTAATCAACCTGTAGTGAAATTCACTAACTTATAGCGATTCAATTCGGTTCGATTTTTCGAAATTTTCAATAGCGATTCGATCGCTTGCACTATCGAATATGCGATTCACTAACTTATCTATAACGATGCGGGCAAAGAATTTCTCATCTCGCTATATAACATACTCTATGTTCTCAAATTCCTTTTTTTAATGATAATAATATGGATAAAGTATTATTATTCCAATTTTTAATACAAAATTTAAATTATGTGCATTTTATTTAACGACATAGAAAACAACTGCAAATTATGTGTCGGTTAGTTTGCGAAACAGCTGATTGCGAATAAGCGAAAATCTAGAAAAAATAGATATTCATGCTTATTACGGTATCCGACGGATGCTATGCGGAGGGAGTGCGAATCGATTCGCGTGAAAACAGTTGCGGATCTAACCTTTAAAATTAAAAAAACGACATTGTCAAGATATTTTCTTCTATTTCTTGTGTTGAATAGGCTAGTAGATTTAAAGGAAATCGATAAAGTTGATTTTTTAAAGTTTTGTAACTCAGATCCGCAACTCCTTTTTCGCGAATCGATCCGCACTCCCCGCGAATGGCTTCCGTCGGATATGGGAATAGGCATGAGTGAATACCAAATATCGTGATCAATATCGGTTAGGACAAAATGTCGATTGCGAATGTCGTAATCGAAGTTAGTGAATTCCACTACTGGTCAAGTAGTTAGAACGGGCATTAAAATGGAACTTATTGGTCGACAAATACTTTCGCGGGAGTAGATCTGCGTTTGGTCTTCAAACATACACAATTCGTTTTTTACACAAGAGGAAGGTCAAAGGGAAGAGCATAGCGAATAAATTTTTATTCAGTTTAAAGAGTTCATATTTCACTAAAAAAACTAGCACTTTTATATAAGTATTGAACACTTTCTTCTGCTGAATATTGGTTTAGCGGCAAATGTGTATGTATGTATATAAAATACATATCTAAGTATTTATCATCCTTGACATGTCTTCAATATGATTTGCATGTCTTATAGGCACTTACAACGTTAGAGAACATCATCAGCCGTTTGCGCGACCTCGATGAGGGACGTCTCACACCACCATCAACACCTAAACGTCTACCGCGTAGCTCGCCAGCTTCGCCAGCTGTTAGCAAAAAGAATAAACGTCAAAGTAGTTCACCCATTCGTCAAATACTAAATTCACCTCTGTTAAATAGGCGATATCGTAAAAAGCAATATCTTATAGAAAGTTCAGACGATGAGGGTAATGGGACAAATGGGTCTGGTGAGGAAAATGGAGGCGCTGGCAATTACAATAAACAATATCGTGACTTGGAAACATTCCAAAAAGCACAATTACTACAAAAGGTATGTACGAATGTAAGTATTTGTTTGGTACAAGTTGTATGCATGTATGTACATATTTATTAGCTAAAACTATAAAACTGAAGAATATGTTGTAGAAACGTTTGGGAATCTTGTGCCACTACAAAATGTGGTTGATTTTAAATACCTTAGAACGCCCACAAGCTTTATATTTTCCAGTTCTTTAAAGCTCACTTCAAAGAAGATTGTCTGTAGGCATATGAGATAAGGACTTCTAGATTCGTATTTGTGTCGTCCATCGGATAGGATGTGCGGAGCTATCTAGCAGCTTAGCCAACGTATAAATAGGCTTGAGTTGAACTAAGATGCAAAAAAAAAAAAAAGAAGCTACAAAGATACATAGCTTCAGCACTCCTTTCCAAAAATGAGTGGCAGAGCCGCCTTAAGCTAGACTTAAGAAGGATTCTTGCAATCTCAACCATAATATTAATATCGAAACATTAAAATGTGTAAAATACCTTACGGAAAGTGAATAAATAACGGAACTAAAAACAAAATGGCAGAATAGCTTCGAAAGCACATGGAATAAATATAAAATATAGATTAATAATTTAAAAAAAAAAACTTAATAGAAAATAATAACTCATATATTAAAATATAACGAAAGGATTAATTTGAATTGAAAAACATTGGCAACACTAAAAATGTAAGAACAAAGCTCATATGGTGCGTAATTGGTGATGGTGCTATAATCTCTTGATTGGCTAAATAAGTAACTCGTATCTTTGTTATATGAGTCCTCTCCAAACTACAACGGCGCGAGAGTAACTTAAATCTCTAAAAAAAAAAATTTCATCCTAGCCACTCTCGATATTGTTAGAAAGTCCGCCGCGGAAGCCCCTTTAACAATATCTCGATATTGACAATTCGGTAGACATGCCCGTAAAAACTATTTAATACCAATTCTGTTACGGATTTCGAGCAGATAATGATTGGTTTGGCTCTGCTTGCTGCTCTGGAGTTTTAGGCATCTTTTTTTTTTCAAATAGGTTGGCATCCAGTTTCGATCCATATTCGTAATTTTAGGTAAAGTTCTGCTGCCAGTACTAAGAGGAGTTGCTCGGTATATTTGTAGAATGTCATTGACTTTTTGGAGCAGTGGTCCTGGTTCTGTTGACATAGTTTTTAACTTCCTTTTAAGTGTTTGAACATTTCGCTCGGAAAGACCATTCGTACTCGGGTGCCCTGGGTGCAGTTGACGATGCTAGTAT
Organism: Sphenella marginata; assembly: GCA_951509765.1. Taxonomy (NCBI): domain Eukaryota; kingdom Metazoa; phylum Arthropoda; class Insecta; order Diptera; family Tephritidae; genus Sphenella; species Sphenella marginata. The sequence continues at coordinate 88,593,823 of OX608079.1, read as the reverse complement.
TTCCGAATATATGTATTCGCTAGATATTTCAAAGATGGATAGAAAAACAGAGTTCTTCATTTATTCATTTGTCCGTGCATTGCTTTCCTGGAATTTGTGCTGCTCTGGATGGACAATTTGCATTAGTATTTTTGGAAGCTTTTTTGTAAACTTCTTCGTAATTGAAGCTCGACAGGAATTCGGCGTATCGCAAAAGTCTGGCGGATGTTATAGCTATCCTTTTATTGTGCTGGTGGAAGATTCTCGTAAGCTTGCGTTTATGGGTCACAAGCTGGAATTTTCTTCCATAGACATTATTGGTAATGTCTCGCGATCAAGTTGGCTATAGTTCCTTTTTGCTGCTGTCATTGATCTGGAAGCGAAAGCAACGGGGTGTTCGATGCCGTGAATTGTGTGGGAGAGTATCCCTGCTATAGCTGTAGGACTAGCATCACAAGCAATGACTCACTACTGGAAGTTTCGGATTAAAAGGTCTGAGTACTGAGGACTGAGATCGCTACTAATTATGTTTTCGAGTTTAGTGAAAGCGGCTTCGCAATTGAAGACCAATAGAACTGTTTCACTTTCTGGAGTAGTTGGCGGTTATAGTTGATAGGTTTGAAATAAATCTCGAATAATGTGTCACCATGCCTCGAAATCGTCTGACATGATCGACCGTTGCTGGACGAACCAATTTACAATTGCTTCGACTTAAGAGTGACTTTGAAATTTGTTAAATTATACGACATGCACCAGTTATTCTACGTGAGTTTTCTGAAACGAAGATTTGCCCTGAACTTTACGCTCTTTATAAAAAACTGGCTTAGAACGTTTTCGAAGCTGCAATGTGATTTCGATTTCAGGAACACATCCTAGTAGTCGCCACTTTTATGGTCTGGATTAAAATATAATTGAAAGGCACGCGGTTTCTAATCTATCATTCAATATTAGTATATTACAACTTATATTCTAGGGCTGTTACAATGATAATCGATATACAAAATACGATTATTTTATAAATGTTAGTGCCCGTCCAGCGGAGAACTCCTAAGGATGACCGTATCCATATATAGATTAAAGTTATAACAATTTGTATGGCTTAATAATAGCCAAACAGTTCCTAGTACCAGCTAAAATAAATATAACAAATTGAAATGTCTCTAGTAAACTAATTGTTATAATAATTTTAATTAATGTAGCTAAAACGTGGAAAAGTTGAACCAAATGGCGCTGCCTCAAGTTATTCACAACCTGCTCCAGTGAGGCGTGAATTCGTTATGCACAATAAAGCGCCAATGTGGAATGAACTGAGTCAAGTATATCAATTGGATTTTGGTGGTCGTGTCACACAAGAATCAGCAAAGAATTTTCAAATTGAATTTCGCGGAAAACAGGTAAATTGAATATGTTGTACATATGTACACTCTGAGTCAAAAGTAAATACACATACAAAGAAAATAGGATTTACTAGATGACCGCGGTTGTCCTAGGCTTTGCCACTCACCTAAATAAAAACAGTATAGCAGCAACAAATGTATCTTATGTCTCAATGTAGATTGTCAGCAATGCATCATTGAAGAAATAATACAATTCCATAAAGTAGTTATTTACTGATGCACGTACAAACATGCATCTGGGCAGACAATAAATCTGCGTTTTTAGTATTTTTCTTCTCTACCCAAATGCATAGCCTTTCACCCTCTTCATTCTTTTTTGAAATTTATGCTTTTAATTAAAGATGTTATCTTCTTGACACAGAGTTTACATTAGGGGCTGGAAAAGATTATTAATTTAATTTTTACTCATTCATTAATATTACTTTAAAATAGTCATCTTTCATGAGTAAAAAACAAAAATAATCATAATTTCCGTACCCTTATTTACTTATATTTCCATATGTATGTATATGGTGATTATACGTCTAACTAAAAATATTCTGAATTTAACTATTATTCTGTTTGTAGGTGATGCAATTTGGACGAATCGATGGTAATGCTTACACACTGGATTTTCAATATCCGTTTTCGGCATTGCAAGCATTTGCTGTGGCGTTGGCTAATGTTACACAACGTTTAAAATAAATATTTAAGTATGTATAACAGAAATAAAAGAAAGGGTAAATATTGATAGGAGTTTCTATATTGAAAGCAGGCGAAATGATAAGCGCAAACAAGAGGCCTAAAGTTTTATTGATCACTATCACCACTATCATAATTGTCCATTGTCGAGCTATGAAGATGGTAGAAAATGTAATTTTTTTCTGTTTTTTGAGATTTTCACACTTAATCGTTTTTTTTAGATAACACTCTATGCTGATAGTTTTAGGATTAATGCTGACTAAAACAAACAAATCTGTGAGATACAGCTGAGTACAAGCAAACTCAGTTGAAGCTGAACTAAATCAATGCTTAAAACCTCGGTAATAATGAAAAATGGTTTTATAACAAATATTAAAGAGAACCGTGGTATAAAGTGTGAATGTCCAAAAAAAACTAGGTACAATCCCATCATTGAGGTTTTTTTTTGATAATATATGTATGTATGTATATGTATACTTTTCTCTGAAACGATTGTTCAAAGATCACTCTACATTAAGGACGACATTCGACAATCGTGATAAGGATGAATGTGTAGGTATATTTGTGTGCAGCTATTTAGTTGCAGTTTATTGTAAATATGTTTTAAAAGCTACTTTAGTGCATAAATAAAATGTTTATGTAATAGTCAATTAGTGACGATCGCTTCGAAAGGTGTCTACTAAATATTATTTTCTTTTCTGTTCGACGAGAGCGCTATTTACGTGCATATATGTATGTACATATGTCTGTATAGAGACACACAAAGAAAGGTTAGTGTTTTTTTTTAACAGAATCGATGTATTACTATATCTTCTGAATAAAAAAAAAATAGAACTGCATTTTTTTTTTGTTCTTAGTGAAAATTTTTAATATTCCACACATAACATTCAAGTATGTATTGTTAAAAATTTAAACGGAAGCTCCTCCATAATGTTTTAAAAAAAGGAATCGGCTTGACAAACCAAGGTTTAAATAATAATATAATTTTTCGTGGAACCATATAAGACGTACATGAAAATTCCTTCCTCATATTAAGAACTGGAAAGATTTTGAAGAACGTGCTTTCCTTAAAATAATCATTATTTCGATCTGTTAGTACTAGGGCTGTGCGATTAATCGATTAATAAAGATTTTGATTATTCATAGTTTCGATAATCAATTAATCGATTAATTATGATTTCTGATTAATCAAAAATTGTGTTTACTCGATTAATAAAGATTTTGATTAATCAAAAAGAAAATTAATTGATAAATCGTTTTTTGCATAAAATGATTAATCATATATTAAAACGGCTCAAATTTAGAAGTTCCACTAGCGATCGGACGAAATCTCAAAATTTCATAAATTTTTTTATTTTTTAATATTTCGAAGCATGTTTGGTTTTCAATTTTTATTATTTTCAGCTATTTCAAGGAAATCTTTCACATAAAAAAATTCGTAAATTAATCAGTTTTTGATTAACCATTTTTGAAAATACTTGAGTAATTACTCATAATTTTGATTAATCAAGTAATCGATTAACTGAAAATTTGATTAATCAACTTAATCGATTAATCGAATAAAGGCACAACCCTAGTTAGTACGATATGACCGTTTTGTCTTAAAAATGTTTTTAGTTACAAAGTTTTAAACTTTTATTCCGATCCATAACAAATAAATAACTGCATAAGTGACAGGATGTGCTGTTATGATAAATTTATTTTGAGCATGAGCTCAATTTTTTTAGCTATGAGAATGCATATAAAATCCAAGTAAAACTAATAAATCGCAACCATACACTTTCTTATTTGACAATATAGACGCGTTTCGTTTGGGTGAGATTTTGATTGTAATAGGCAGCCGAAAGCCTATTATAACACTGTAAGGGGATATGAAGGTGGCTGGAAAAGCAAAATGAGAAAGAGAGGGGAAGATATAGGATTAAAAGCAGAGAAATCTTCAAATGGGCAGGGAAGAGAGTACCATTTTTCAAATGTAGTCAAGTCGAGTTCTAGGCAGGAAAACGTATGACGGGTGTGCTAGTAATACGAGTATTAATGAAGAAATTAAGGCCAAACTTCTTTTCCAATTTTGTAATGTGCTACTTCCATTTTTTCCGCCTAAATAACATGAATTTTTGATGATAGAAGCTGTTTCATTACAGAAACGCATTGGGGGTCTTGTCGCCTTAGTCTTTTCGTACCCATTCCGGTATAATTGGGCACAATTGATCTTTTCATAGGACATGCTCAAAGAAATGTGAACAGTCTAGCGAATATACAAAGTGATTGGCACTGGCATCTCCCTTTGCGGCGCATCGAGGACGCATGCTAATTACATTTTTTGCAGGGACAGTCCACTTTAACATCTTTGAAATGCTCGCAATAGTATTTTTATTTAACAACAATACGGCATTATAATAGTAAATATTCTTTGTTTATTGTTTTTGATTTGTTAAATTTTTTTTTTTAAATCGTGGAAAATCATAATTTTTTTAATTTAATCAATTAGTTATTACGGATTTTTGAAAACAATTAAAATAATTATTTTATTTTATTTTTATTTATTTATTTATTAATGATTATAATCATTATGAATTGAAAGAGCCGTCCAATCAATTGATTACTCAATTCTAATAGGAACTCAGCAGGTCTGCTAAGAACACCCCATTTTTTTAATGAAAACTTAACACACATGCATATGTACATAAGTACATAAAGGGCCCGCTTATAGACTACTTTGTGTTAATTTTTGATAAAAGGCGCTGACCTCAAGATAATAATTGAACCCAGTCCAAAATTGTTTCCTTTTTAAGATATTTGAGTGCTGTTTTAAAGTTTGCTTTACTAATATATGTACATATAGATATAAAAATATATATGGGTATGTATGTATGTATAAAAACTAAAAGTTCGCATATAAAATTGTCAAAAAGAAATTAAATTAAATAACCATTACTTAAAGCGTTAATAAAAATATTTTTTAAAAACTACATACTAAATAGATGTATGTATATACATATGTATGTATGTTTCGAAACGCTTTTTAAACATGATCTAGGTATGTAAAATGTGTGCTTCGCATCGGATATACCATATTTGTAGTTAGTCGCAATTTGAAAATTTGCAATATAATTCTAAAATTTCATTAGATAGTAAGTAAAATCTATATTGTGTATTTTATTTTTAGAAGAAAATACCAAGTGCAATATTTTCACTATAGTACATATACTTTGCTAATGAAAAGACGTTTAAATTAAGCTTTCGTATGATGTATGTAAGTACGAGTAGATACTAATTAAATTTATTTCTGAAAATAACAATATGACAGAAAATATGTTTTTATGTATGTACCTACAATATGTTCACTTAATGGAAGAGAGAAAAAAAGCATATTAGTCAGCCGTATCAAGATTGTAGATTCTGTAAAATGGACTTTTACTACATATATTTTGGCCAATTTCTCACGTCCGGGCTTAAGCCGTCATTAAGGCTAAATTAAACTATTGCTCCCGTATTTTCACCCACATTCTTAATTTATTCACAAATTACCTATAAACTAATTAGTTTCGCCTTGTAACTTAGTTTGTAGAATACGAATGAAACCACTTAGTTCATAACAAATCACGAATAAGCTAGAAACAGATTAAACCAGCTACCAAGAGTAGGCACATCTATTTTGGTTTGGTGTTTTTAGAAATTAAAAATTTTGTAATTACATTTTTAACAGTCGCTTTGTCTAATACAGATATAAAAATCAAATTTTCGAATCTACAGTGATATGTACGGTGGACGAGGTCTACGAGTATAGTCTACAGCCGTGATAGCGGTAATTAAAGCATTGTAACATACATAACTTCATACAAACTACATATTTAGCATCTTGCACAATTAGTATAAAGAGAAGTATTTTTGATTTATTCAATAAATGTATTTTACCGATACAATTTCACCACAATATAGCGTTGGTTTATTTCTATACCGAGTTTGTATGGGCATTTTAAATTTATACTCCATTTCTTCGGACATACTCTAACAAATGTGAACAGTCTAGCCAATATAAACTGATTGGAACTGCCATTAGTCATATCCTTCCAATCACATTTTTTGAAGTGCCAGGTCTGAGGCATAGCGACACATACATATCTACGCAATACGGGTCCCCAAATGCAGTCCAAAGAAAATTTGTTTGAATCAATTCGATGTTGCTGCAGTGGACAAACGTTGCTGTTCATTTATACAAAATTGTATGATGTTTCAGATTGGGTGGGAAATTCAATATTTTTTATTTTAAATAGCGCTGGAAAGCCACAATGTTTGATTTGTTCTAGGTCGTTAAATCTTATAAACGAGTCCAATTTAAAGCGACATTTTTTGGCTTTTCAACGAGCTGAATTTTATTATTAAAAAAAAAATTAAAAGTTGTTTTTGAATAAAGAAGAGTATATTTTTCTTTAAAAAATACAATAAAAATTAAGCCAAAAGCATATAAAACAAAAGAACATCAACTTAAAGCCGACAAAAAGTTTAAAAACATGAAAAAAATTACAGCTATCAAAATTGCGGTTTGTCCCACCGTCCTTTCGAAAGCGCACTCATACCTGTGCAAGTTGTGCTGATGTTTGTTTGTAGAGGTGCCCACCACTGGTAACAATCAACTCATGGGTAAGGAGCTCATCACACCGTTAGAAATCGAATGTAATATTTGAGGATAATTTTTTACGGCATGGTCCCTCTTACATATACGTAAAATTATAACAGGTCAACTAACGAAACTAGGGCTGATGATTCTACCCGGGTAATTAGGTACCCGGGTCCTACCCGGGCACCCGGGCCCTTCGGGTAATGCCCGTTTACCCGGGTACCCGGGTAATGCCCGGGTAAGCGGGTACCCGGGCACACTATTACCCGGGCATTACCCGGGCATGCTATTACCCGGGTAATACCCGGGCATCGTTCAATGTAGTATGGCAAATTTCCACTGTACGCATGCTTTGATTTGTTTCAAATATTCTATAGAATATACCAGGAGCTCAGAATTTCTATGTAAGCAATTATAAATCTTAATTATATATCTTAAAACCTATTTTTTATTCTTCTTCTTTATGTCTTTATCACCCTGAAATATACAGTACTTTCTTGGTACGGTATGCAGATGATTGCTTTTACCCAAAAGAGGATAGGCTTCTTAACTGAAATAAAATATTCAACTTTTATTTTCAATAATTTTTTAGTTTTGAATCAAATTAAAATGGATATAATTTCTAATATGCGGTCTCAATGTTGCACACATTGCTGTAGTGTTCAAACATTGAAAAATGTAGATGACATATTTTTCAATGAATTTTGATGTTTTTTTTTAAATATCAAAATTTCTGAAAATGTAACAGGAGCACAAAACGTATATGTAGGCTATTACAAAAAAAAAAATCAATTCAAAATCAAATTTCAAAATTTGCATCACACGGGGGCAATTTGGGGGCAACAACCTCCCCTCAACTCATTTTACTGTAAATTTGCATTTCGATACAAATAATAATATGGCGCCTTTTATATCTTGCGATTTTTGGGCGATCTTGGAATTTCTAGCGTACCGAATTAAAGTTTTTTGATGGCATTTTGGCGGTTAGCACAACATCCATAAAATGGTAAGTTTCGAAATGGAGATATAGTTTTTCGCCATAAATTCTCTACTTTTTAAACAAAACCCATGGAAATTTGTGTCATGATATATTTTCGTGCAATTTCATCACTTAGGCTGAGAATGACTGCCTCATTTACGCCCCTTGAAACAAGATTGATTATACTCGTACCACACTTAACGTACTCTGATGTCGTTTACAGTCCACAATGATTCCATTAAGGGTGTTTTGAGTAGGAGCAACTACAAGAGGGTGACCTATGATTACTTCAGTTCAACGTGATAAATAAAATTTCTCAAACCACATTCTCTAACATAAAAATTTAAAATTCTTTATATGGGACGCTACTGGAATATTATTTTTTTTTTTAACAAATCAAAGCATGCGTACAGTGGAAATTTGCCATACTAAATTGAACGATGCCCGGGTATTACCCGGGTAATAGCATGCCCGGGTAATGCCCGGGTAATAGTGTGCCCGGGTACCCGCTTACCCGGGCATTACCCGGGTACCCGGGTCTTCGGGTATCATCAGCTCTAGTTCATATGCTCTTCACCGAAACATTTCTTTTATAATCACGAATTGCGAATTGTCTTATTGTACGTGTTTTAATTTTTTTTTGTATTTAACCTTCAATTAAATGTTGTGGTAAAAGCTTTTTAATTATGCCTCAGGCCTCAAACGAATTCTAAGAATCTTCCTTTTCTAATGTTTTTTTTTTGTTCCTACGCTTTGGCTTTAGCATTTGCTCTTCGCAACAATGGATGTAGACAGTATGTACTCATTAGGGATGTGTCGAATTTTTCGTCGAAATTTTAAGATGCTGCCCAAAGCTTATTATGCGAGCTGGCCTCAAGTAAAAATGGCCTGTGCTGTAAAATACGAACCGTCAGACCCTTAAAATCATTTGTCTAGAAACTGTAACAAGTTGAAATCTTACTTCGACTGACTCAACCCAGGCAAGGGGGAAGTCCTTGCATGATATCAATCATGTGTTCGCCTACTCAGTGAATTAGACTCTCCTAAAATAATTTAATTTCGTTCAAACAAGAACAACATTAATTATTTAGTTAAAAATCGAGTGGGATATCTCAAAATCTTGTTTCAAAATTATCTTATTTTTTGTTTTTTTTTGATCCCCTATACGAAGTGATGAACCACCGTACTACGCACATCGAATATTTCAAATTCGCAACATCCCTAGTTCGAGTTTATTAAACAATTTGCACGCACAATGAGCAATTCCATTTTGCCTTTAACTTCACATTTCGTAATTATTCAGTATATGTACCTCCATTGTGCATTTCTTATTTTATGTTTGCCATAAAGTAAGTCAATCCGCAAAAGATCAAAATCAACGAAATAATATTTGTTTACAATTTTGGATTTTGCAAGTCTAATGAAGGCTACCGGTAGGCACACATATAGTATATGTACATACATACATACATATATGAAAGGCAAACACGTGTGCTCTTTTGTTGTTATAATTTGTTCTACAAAATCTAATATTTTTTGCATGGGAAATTCAACATTTTAGATTTCTGAAAAAAAAAAAACATTTTATTATACCTATGGTGAAAATAAAAAAAAAATACTAAGCGATCTTTCGGGCACAAGTCTTTAAGTAATTAAACAACACCAAAGTTGAGGTTTTTGGGCACCGAATGACGTGAAATTAAAATTTTATAATGATTCATCAGGAAGTTTGAGTAACCATGTGCAGAATATTTGTAGGTTTGTAACTTTAGAAAATCTTGAGTCGGCTGCCGATACGATTTTGGAAAAAGAACTAACTTAACTTACTGGGAAAGACGTCAGAAACAGATAAGAATTTTAACTACTGCGCACCATGAAAAGATAGTGATTGCCGATGTAACGCAAATTACGCTTTTTGGCTCCTGCCAACGGAAATAAATATATTCCTACTTTTTTTTTAAGCTATACAAATTGTATATGCCGCTCTACATGACCAAGCAACTTATTAGGCATACTTATGGCAGCTCCACAGTTTTTGCATTTCATTTTCCTTGCATCACCACTTTCTTTCGATATTAAGAACAAATAAACGCTTTTGATATTTTAATTAAAAAAAACCTGATTTAAACTCCTCTAATCTTGCAAAAATTATAAACCTCAAAATTTGTCAAAATTGCCGCGAAATTCGATCAGCTGTTTCGCTATATGAATTACGAAGTGAGTTGCCAACCGTTTAAAAAAAAAAACGTATGTATAAGCTTTCCCTCGCAAAGTTGTCACGATAAAATCTAGTTCACTTTATTGAACGAAATAGCAAAGTAGTTCAATTAAAGTCTTAGTTTATGTGTTTAAAGATTAACCAGGACTTATATAGAATACTCTATATTAAAAAAATTATCTGAACTGTGATCCAGCTTCTAATTTTTACTACCTTTATATAAGGGCGATCCAATCAAACATTTTTTTTTATTATTGCTGTAGTGAAATGGAAATGCGTCTAGTTTTGTACATAGGTAACTTAACAAAATTATCGAATATCGATAATTACTCATGCGTAACCAGTAGTGGAATTCACTAACTTATTCGATTCGGTTTTTCGAGATTTCAATATTTATTAAATTCTGATTTAAATTATATTCCGAAATTGGAGGAAAAAAGGAAGATATTAGAAAATGGAATATCAGTACATATATTTATATACAGAAATCGATCGAGCAAAAATTAGTCGCCAATTTTTAATTTCATATATATGTATAAAGGTAGCCAGCAAATAGTTTATCTAATTTTATTTGTTATTATTTTATTTTTCTTCTGTGTAATCTCAAAAGTCATCATAGCAATAAAGACAATAAATATCTAATATACAACTTAACGACTTAAGTATAATCAAGTTAAATAAATTAAAATTGATTATTCCACTACATTTAAAGTGCGCTAAACTTGTTTGCAATAAAATACCAATTAAATTAATTTGAAGTTGAAATAAATTGTTCTGTAATAAATATTTACATTCGCAGCGAATGCATTTCATTGACCTTTGCAAATAATCAGAACGCGCACATTGGCGAAGTGACGCGAAGCAGCGCAGAAGATCACTATCGTTATAATAAAAAAATTGCAAGCGTTTTAATTAATGATGAGATGAGAGCCATAAAATGCCTTGGCAAAGGCAAAACATATTTACACACTTTGTTGTCCATTGCAGTTTTCTAGTGCAATTTTTAATTTTCTTTTAATTTGTAGTACAGTTTTATTAAAATTATCTTTTTTTTTCAGAATTAAATTTATCAAAACAGGGTAGTCCTCGGCAGTAGTCCCTAAGTCCCCAATTATTTTTATAGCATCGTTTTAAAGGCTTTCGATAGATGAATTGAGACAGACAGAGAGTAGAGCTGTAGTTGGTCATTCACTCTCAACACTCGTTAAACACAATAAATCAAACACAAATTTGTGTGACCAAAGGTGCATTTGTTTCGCCAACAACACCACACAAATGGTCATAACTTGCCGGCAAACAATCAAAATAAATTGAAAATGCAAAAACAAAATCAAAAAATAAACATCACATACAAATTAGTTAAGTACTCTAACATTTGATTGAGCCAGTGATAGCTCAGTGCAGTCGACCTTGGCTATATTTGACTCGCAGCTGACTGATTGCAGCTAAAGGTAGAATTATTGCTGACAAAGCCATAACTCCTAGTCATAACCTGCCATAAGAATAACCATTTCTATTGTCATCGATTGTTACTGTATTGGTTAAAAAACTACATAAAAAGGAAGAAAAGTAAAAAAATTTTATAACGATAAATAAAACAAATTGAAACAATATACCAAGAACCAATGGTTAAGTCACCACTGATTAAGCTTTAACGTTTGACTTGTGTTACGGTAATAGTCTGCCTTTGCGTCTGGTAGATGATTGGCTAGTAATCTGAGACATCATAGTCATAGCTAAGAGTAGAGGATGCGCTGTATACAGTGAGTCTTAGAATTTGTTGTTATAGAATTTAGCGCTCTTAGTGGGGGTACAATTACAGCAAAAATACATAATGCAAACTTAGTCACCGTTATTGCTCTGGAAAGGTAAATTAATTTTTGTAATCGTACTGTTTTCAGTGTCAGCAATAAACCAATGAACTCATGTAAATTTTATTGACAAAAATGAAGGGACCTAAAATTATTTAGTATCGAATAGGATTGTTTGTATATACATACTCGATTGCGATTTATCCAAATTTCCAAAGTAAGAACAAGAAATCATAAACAATGTTTAATGTTTGATAACTCTGGAACGGGCCAACTGACGAAAGTTTTTACTCGTTTTTTTTTTGGAAAATTTAATTTCTTACACGGTAGTTTTTTTCCTTTTTTCAGAAATGATATCAGTCCTTAAAACATTTATGGTGCTATTCTCAGCTAATGACTATTGCAAATTATAGGAACAAGTGGAATTGGGCTATAACAGTTGTCAATGGGCAGGAAGACAAGCTTGCCCAGTAGTGGGATTCACTAATTTCGATTACAACATTCGTAATCGACATTTTGTCGTACTGATATTTATCACGATATTGGTATTCACTAACAATTTTTTCTCGATTTTCAATTATTCGCAATCAGCTGTTTCGCAAAGTAACGACACACAATTTGTTTGTTAAATAAAATGCACATAATTTGAGTTTTTTTATTAAAAAGTTTAAATAATAATAGTATATCCATATTATTATTATTAAAAAATGGCATTTGAGTACGTAGAATATGTTTTATCGCGGGATGAGAAATCTTTTGGCCGCATCGTTATAGTTAGTGAATCGCATATTCGATAGTGCATGCGACAGAATCGCTATTGAAAATCTCGAAAAACCGAACCGGATCAAATCGCGATAATTTAGTGAATTCCACTACAGAATAAGGCAGTTAAACTAGCAATAATAGAGCTATGAAAACAAATTTTAAACTCTTTAGCTTATATAGCATTTTGTCGCTCTTACGAAAAATAATATCAACATTTTAATTTTATATACATAAATTTTTAAAAAAATATTTTTTTTAGGCACAGTCCAATGTGCATATATGTATTCCCTTTATTGTACATATGTACTAAATTTAATTTCAGCATAAATTTGCGAATTTTCCATTGATTAAATAACAGTAGAGCCGGTGTTGAATGAATAAAACAAAAAAAAAAATACAAAAAAAATTAAAATCAGTAAGGAAATGTTGGTTCGGCTGGAACACAGCATAATATAATACTTGAAAAATTTTGCTTTGTTGATATTCCGACAGACTGGAAAGTTGATATACATATGTACATACAGTGCACTCGCGAAAACTCGAACACACGATAACTCGAACATTCGGAAACTTGAACATTTTTTTTTCTCCATTGACTACTTTAAAACTCGAACAAAATTTAGCTACTCTAAGACTCGAACAATTATTTTCTTTTTTTCATGGAAAAACATGTTAGAAACTGTCGTTTTGCATGTGCTGTAACGGCCGATACTCAAATTTTTGTCGTTATGTGAGTCTTTTGATTCATTCTAAGTCGCCGCACTGGCTAGGTTTCGTGCTAATTACGGAACTTTTCTTTTAAGTTGATTGATATTTGTCAGTGATACACGGGATTTTGCGCGGTTAGGATCAAATTTATTTGCGTGTTATAATGGGACGAAAATTAAATGTTTTAAGTTTAGCAAAAAAGGCTGTATTGAATGCGGTAGAAAATAAGAAACATCAAACCAAAATCTCTGCTTTTTTTCTAATACATAATTTGTAAACAACATTCATATTTGCTAGCATTGTTTATTAAATAAACTGGCAATGAACTACAAAACATCAAACCAGAGCATCTCTTTGATTAATAATACCATAAAATTGGACAGGGTATAAAAACTGTTAAAAAGAATACATTTATCAACTAAAAATACATAACGTTCGAAAACTCGAACATTTCGATAACTCGGACAGGGCTGGTTTTCATTAGTTCCAGTTTTCGCGAGTGCACTGTATATTGGAACAAACATCCTCAGTGAGAACGAAGCAAAACACTGAGGATGGCGGAACGCCGCAACCGGTTTGTTTCAAAACCAAACTCGACACTTTGCACAGCTGATAATAAACACAACAGAGTATAAATAAATGTGTTTGTGTGGTACAAGAAAGCGCCCAAAATCCGATGCCGTCATTATCACAGGTTATTCATATCGCAAATTCGTTTGTATTTTGATCGCTTTTATTGATTAACACTTTTCACTGAATTAGGTGGATTCTCAGAACGAAAATAAAAATCTGTATTTATTATTTAAGACATTTATAATTGCAAATAATTTATGCATTAACTGTTTATATTGGACGAATGCGAAGAATGTTTGAAATATTCCGAAAGAATTTAGATTAAGTAGATATGCCTATTAAGAACATAGAATCAAAGAATTAGAATTTATGGTTATAATTTTGAGGTTAATTTGAGACTTTTGAACTACATGGGTCTTTCCATGAAAACGCGTCCACTTCCGATTTGAATGAAATTTCGTGGGGAGTTTTCTTTTATCATAAAACGAAGTTCTTCTTTTGAAGAAAAACAATTCGAAATAGTTCTTCAAAAGTTATTCGAAATCCAAATTTGACTTTTTTCTTTTTTTTTTGCTTTGTGAAGTAAATATTTTGTAAAATTCTGTTGTTAAAAAAAAATAAATTTTGGCACAAAAAAGTATTTTCAAAAAAAATTTAATTCATAGATTTAGAAAATTTCAAATTTTTTGAAATCGAAAAAATTATATGTAGTTCGACATAAATTTTTTAATTTTTACCAAAACTTTTTGTTAACTTTCTACCTATTCGAGTGCAATTAGTTAAACGTATGATCACTAAATTTTCGTGACTGAATTTTTTTTACGGGCTAGTGAAATGTAAGAACAAAAATGCCTAAAAAAAATTTGACGATTTTACATGGAACAATCCATAAAGATAAACAAATCCAGTTTTGGAAAAAGGATTAAAACGGACTTGTTCCACATTATATTTTTTGTTTGTCTTTTTGTCATAAAGATGCCATACTAATTTTCTGGTTCTGCAGGTTGGGAACTAGGGTTTCCCCAATGCAAAAAAAAAACAAAAAAATGTTGTCATACAAAAATGTCTTTATTGTTGAGAACGCTTGTCAATCTAAGGTGGTGTTGAGAGTACGTTATTTCTTAACTGTAGATCTACTGTGCCTCACGTCTGAATGTTAGTTAGGTTCATTCGAACATATTTACATTCACATGCTAGCACACACTCACCTGAAAACTCGCCTGACACCCCGACAAATTGCTGGAATATTTTACACATCGCCCAATATTCACGCTATGCACATTTGTTACGCCATTACGTACACACCAATCCAAATTATTACGCATTTTACGTATTACACTGCTGCTCAACAAAATGCCACCATTTAAATCACAATAATTACGATCACTTTGACCACCAAGATCATTCATACTATTGGAACTGCCATCATGACTACCAAATTCATCGATATTTTGCTCTAAATTTATGCCCATATATAAATCGAATGTTATGCTAATATGATAGAGCAACATTTTCAATTTACGTGCATCCACATATACCGTATCGGGCATAATTAAAAAATAATCATAATCATCAAGATAATTATCTGCAATATATTTGATAACATGGAATGGACGTAAACTTTCGCGTGTATCTGTGAAACCGACAATATTTTTCAATTTATAGTTCGTTTTCACATTGTCTGCATTAATGAAAAATTTAATTTTATTAACTAAATGTGCTGTTGTGCGATTAATTGCTGTTGCTAATGTATTTATGTTCTCTTGTGATGTCATGACGCCAATAAAGATTTTCTCGCGTATACCCAATTCAGAGGAGTAATAACGTGGACGATTGACGTTTTTTGCCTGAAATGGGAGAGAAATATTTGGATGTTATTAAATATATATTATAAAGTGGGTACAACAATGAACTTTGTGAGTTAAAGAAATTATCGCTACTTGATACTTAGGAAGAACGTCCAGTGCTGTGCAGAAAGCATTAGGGTTTACTGAAATTCCCACGATAAACAATTGATTTTTGAGTTGAACTTCTTTATCTCATTA
Source organism: Sphenella marginata (assembly GCA_951509765.1). Classification (NCBI taxonomy): domain Eukaryota; kingdom Metazoa; phylum Arthropoda; class Insecta; order Diptera; family Tephritidae; genus Sphenella; species Sphenella marginata. The sequence goes on along the minus strand of OX608079.1, from coordinate 88,578,046 downwards.
CCACTCAAAAGTTGTTTGAGTGAAACTATCATTCGACTATCATTCAATGTTGATTGTGAGTGGAGATTCATTTCTTATTTCAATTCTCCGAGAAAGCCCCGCCAAATTTTCGAAAACTCATGATACGAGAAAATCTTGAACGACTATTTCAAATAGTCTTCAGCAATACAACTCCGAAGATTGGGAAGCACTTCTGAGAGCCTTTTGAAACCTAAAGAGGAATCAAGCAAGGCAATTCCCTATTGTCCGATATTTTTTACTTGATACTAGATAAGGTAGAGAGGTGAAAAAGTCGTGAGAGAGGCCAAGAGGAAGTAACTATTTCCTGTCATCAAATGAGGAGTGAACCTGCGCTTGTTGTTAGTGACAAATTTGAAACTGTTTGGGACTTCGTCTATTTGGGCACCACGTAGCCCGCCCTCTCTCGATCACCAAAGATCACGCTCTATGCATAAGTGTCTCATGACTCCTATCCTAATGTACGGCTAAAAACCTGGCCTGGAGTAATCGACAGATATCTCTTGAAACACAAAAAGTAAAAAGTTTCCGCCAAACAGGAGCCAGTAAAAACTTGCAGCAAAAACAGCTGTTCCCATTTTTTTTTATAAATTTTTGTTGTTGTTTTAATATGTCGCGATCAGCTGTCTTCACTTGAAAGTTTAACTGAATGAAATCCCCCCCAGCAGTAACTTGCAACGTTCTCTGCCAATGAAATGACAAAATGCGCTCTCTCACTGCAAATGTTTCACTTTCCCAGCAAAAACTTTATAAAAAATCTTTCTCCAGCGAATTTTATTTCCAACAGCAACTGTTGGCCAATAATGCAGCATTGAAAAATGACAAATTTATGGTTTTGATAATTTTATAAACATTGAAAAAAAAAAAATATTGCGCTGAAATATCGAACGTTCGCTATATTTGGTCTACTTTAGTAGCTTGCATTAGCATTTTAATATATCATGGCTCCATGCGTTTTTCTTATAGCCATAAAATAAAACTCTTTAAATATTTTAGAAGCCCAAGGAATTCTTGTAAACGAAAAAAATGTGAGTACCTACATAGTAAGCCCTCGTAACAAATATTTTCTTAGAGTGTACGATACAGCAGAGGTAAATGGCCCAGTGTACGCAAAGCTTGTTTATACAAGTGTTGCCAACTCGTAATAATTTTCGAAGGTGAAGTGGCGATTTGCTTGGAAAAAGAAATTTGGTCATAACGTTTTTTTACTGTACACGTATCTAGCGATTTTGGTATACACAACTATGACAACTCAAAAACAGCTCATATAATAACATAGGTAACAAGTAGGTTTTAGCTAGAAGCAGTCGAATTCTCACTGGTATAAAATGCTGAATATTCCATAGATTTCAGAGCATACCATATACTTAACCAATAGCGCAGGAAATATGATTACTCCACGTCAAGGTTCTATGGAAAATAACGCCTAAGTTTTTCACAGTGTCGACATATTTTATCACAGAGTTGTTTAGCTTAATCTCCATATGGTCGTCAAGTTTGATAATTTTCTTAAAAATAGCTATGCACTGAGATTTATCTGGATTAAGAATTAATCCATTGACAAAAGCCCACTTGCTAATAGAATTCAAGTCAATGTTCAAATTGTTAATACATACATTCCACCTCACCTTTTTATTGCACTTGGAAGCGAAGAAAATCTGCATATCTCCAACAAATATAAATTTGTGCTTTTGGCCAAAATCTTCTTCAAGGATGGACCAGTTAGGCAAGAATTTTGAACAAATAAAATTATTCGTGAGTGCATAAATACACAGCAAAAAATGGTGTAAGCGATTATAGGAAATAAGGCGGGCTTCACATTATGATACAATGAATGTTCCAGGGGTCAACTATTTTTGACAACGTAATTGATTTTGAGGATCTACATGATAAAAGAAATCGACTTATTCATTTTATCTATTAAAAATATCAATATCAATAGCATAAGCCAGCAAACCCACGCCTCGATCAATCTTCCCCAAAATCACAGTCCTGTCTGAAGTTTGATTTCATTCCGAAAGACTCGGAGTGACAGGGTTCACCACCGTTCTTAGGAATCGGAAGTATGTTCTCTATAACTAAAGTACATTTTGTGCATTCGTTGCCACTATCATTCATGCAGCAAATTGCTCAAGTTTCTCAAAACATTACAAATTTCGAGTCTCATGTTATAAGCTTTTGAACAAAGGAAATAAGGTTTATATAAGGTGTGTAATTTTTTGTATGGATATTCAACCGGTATTTAGCCATAAAAGATGTTGTCTAGATTTTGGCATTACGTACAATTTTGCGAAACACAATTCAAGGTCGAGATGCTAGATTGTGATAAGTAAAGCACAAGCTACTAAGAGGCTAAAAGCAGAAACTACTAAAGTAGCGTTAGACCGCAATTGTACTTCTTTTCTACTTTGCGATTGCAGAAATAAACAAAAGTTTTTGCAAGCAAATAAATCGAACGCGGAAAAAGTGGTGAACTCATTTGATTTGAGGTAAAAAAATTTAAAAAAGAAAATATACAAAGTTGCTC
>OX608079.1:88389044-88575301 GCA_951509765.1 Sphenella marginata | reverse complement strand
GGCCCATGAGAAATTCGAAGTCTCGTAATTCCGAAACTACTGCACCGAGTCGCATGAAATTTGAACCCCTAAGAAATGCTATCAAGATCTAAAAGTGATTTCACTTTCAGATCAATACACTGAAAATTCGAAAAATGTAAACGTTTTTCTCGCGCCTTGAAAAATTTTGAAATTGTGGGTTAGGCCCTTTTGCACTCTCGCCCTTCAATTCACAAAAGTAAATTATCAAATTACCAAAACTTATCGTCATTCATATAAAAAGGTGGTCCAATCCTAATCCAACTAAGGTGGCTTTCACTTGTTGAACTCTTAAAACAGGCAAGCATTACCAAAAACTAAAATCAACTCAAATTATTTTAACGGAACCTACCGGCTTAACGGCTTATTTATAGTTCTTAAAACATGTTATTTGCCTTGTAAAGAACTGAATGCACTTTTTTAAAGCAAAAAGCCGTTAAATCATCAACTTTACTTCAAGTCCCTACTGACATCGACAGACGTGGGGTTAACTTTAAATATATTTCTGACAAACTCAAATGTTGGTTGAGAGGCGGTCTATTGAATTTCATTCCTTTGAACACGACAAGACATTGGTATCGAAGAATTTTGGTCAAAAACTGTAAAAAAATATTTCCGTAGGTATCTTGGACAAATTTTGCCGGGCAACACTGAGTGGCCTTCGGCCGCGCCTTTATAAAATAACACTCAGCCGGTTCAATACCGGCTTGGTGATCACCAGTATTTCTGCGCAAAACACCCTTTTTCAGTTGTGGAAACACCTTTTACCTGTGTCTACATGAAAGTTACAGAAAATTTTAAACTTTGCTACGCATGAAGTTGAAATGTTATTCTTTCTTTCTTTACTTGGGCCTCTATTGTTTAGTTTATTTATTAATGACATTTTTAACACCTGTCAGTATGCTCAAATGCATGCTTATGCTGATGATATAAGCTATATATGTATGTATATCAGGAGCACCTGGACATATGTATAACAAAACTCTGCGCCAAACTCAATGGTGAATTTTCATCTATCGCATCTTGGGCTTTAAACGGCTGTAACTTTTGAAAGAGGGGCCGTAGCATAGCCAAAGTTGGTACTTTTTAAGTAGGCAATTGGGCCATTCTATTACTTCAATGAAAATATTTAGGTAACACAGCTTAGGTTGTAGCAAGTAACCTCTCAGAGATTACCCTCATATAACTCTGTAACATCAATATTCCGACCAGTGTGTATAAACGATTTTTTTTTAATTCATAATTTAAAAATTTTATTAAAATTATTCGCTTCATTCAACTTCATCTAACTTGGTGTTCATCATATCCGGTCGTCCGATTACCTCGTTAAAATTCAATGTAGGCTTGTATTACCTGCAAAACGCCAGTAATCGGTTGATAGCGAAAAGGGAGACTGACACCACCTTCATATTGCATATCTCCAAAGGCTAAAAGACGTTGTCAAATCCATTTTTCTTTTTTCAAATTTTACCATTATGGACCAGATCATATTTTATGAGTTAAAGTGGTTTGTTTTCTTGAATAAGCTCGGTTTTGTCTCGTACTCATGACAGAATTTAATCCTCAATACAAGTGTTCCATTCTTAAGAAAGAAATAGATATTGCCTTCTCATCCAACATATAAAAATCATCCATAGCTAAGAAGTATCAATAAATTCGATTATCTGCCACCACTGTTCGACGCATATTGCGTTAAAGCTTAGCAAATAAATACACCAAACAGTGGTGAGTTTTATTGTGGTTACAGTTTGCATTTTTTATGGTTCGTGTTCTTACTACCTGTCTTGTGGAACCTTTTAGCGTATCCACTATTGGGTCGACAAATGTTACGCAGTTGTACCAATTACCGCCAATTACTTACCGCTCTTAACCCAGCCAACCGTGACTTCTCAGATGTTAAGGAGAAGTCCCATTCTAAAAACAACAACAACGAATTTCATACCATTATTAACCAAATTAACAATTCATATTTTATTAACTCAAAAACCAATCAAATATTTTAACTTCATTCTTAATTTACTACGGAACCCAAAAAGTACTATTTTCACTAATAATTTTATTTCCGAACACTAATAGGAAAGGCATGGAATCGGAAGAATTTTTACCAAGCCTACTATGAATGTGACAATTCAAATTAATAGCCTAGAAAACTATAATGCGGTAGTAGAAAATTAAAAAAAGCATTTAAAAATAGCCCTCGTAATAGGCAATTGAAAATAATATTAATTTAATTTAAATTTAATTAGAAAAATTACAATAAAAAAAAATATCTACGAAAATACTGGGTTTTTGTTTGTAAACTCTCTATCCGCAATTATGTTAGTGCATTAGAACACTACCATCATAGCAAAATTCTCCTTAAATTTCCACTCTTCACTTTTCCAATACCACTTACATTTGTCTCTTTCTGACAAATTCTTTTATATATTTGTATGTTGTTCTTTTTTGTTACATTATGTTAGAATTTTTAACATTTTTTTTCTCTAGTTATTTTTCTAATTTAAATATTTTAAATCAATTTAGTTTCTTTTTCATTTTTTCTTTGTCGGAACATACATATGTAAATATCTATATGTATTTTTCTATATGTTGTATGTACACATATATTAATTTAAAAATTTGCGCATATCTGTTTGTACCGAAAGTATCATTCACTTTTGGTTACTACGGTTCGCTCACTCTTATAATTATGATTTTTAAGATTTTTTTCTTTTAACTCTTTATAAAAAGAGCCTATAATTTTTTTTCTATATAATTGAAAAACAAAGTTATTTTGGATGTTTAGACAATTTTTATAGTTTTAAAAAAAACTATCTATATTTTAGCCTTAGCGAATATCGATCTCATTGTAGAACAATCCAACTATATACATAATTTTGTCTGGACAGCCGAACTAGTAGCTGAAAGTCAGATGCCCCAAATCCTCATCCTCGTTGGCTCTTAATGCCAGAAGCACTCAGCAATCAGGAACACCGCAACCAGGAACACCATTACAAATTTCAAAATTGTTTTGGAAAAGAAAAAATTTATTTTTAAACGACACGGTTTTTATATCATTAACTTTTCCTAAAAACAGGCAGCAAGCTTCTGTACTTTCAATTTAACGACATGACTTGGAAACATTTTGCGATAGCAGAAAAAAACATGTTACTGAGAGTATACTTTTACTAGAGACTTTATCCAGGAGCATATTCGATATGCCTCAGTTCGCCGCTTTTATAGGCACGGAAAAACCACTCAGAAAGGTGGCGTGATGTGAAAAGGTGATAATTAGAGAATGACGAAGATAAATTTGTGTAGGGTTGTCCTTTTTTTAGTTGTTTTATAGGACATTATCTGACGGTAATTTGTAATTAACCCTTGCATTCCTTAATATGTATCTTTTCCGTGGTACCGCCCTATTTTACCATGTATGTCTTTCAATTGATACATGGAATTCACTTTTGTGGCGAGAGCTTGTAGCTTTAACAAAAACTGGTGCCAGCTTGGCGTTAAACTTATTCGCTTTGTCGCTCAGAACGAAATTACGCCGATATACATTTTCACCTACATATACTAAAGGGTTTTACTCTGCTACGGAGATTATAGCGTTGAGCTGATTTCTCAAAAGCGTTTTGTATGTTCTTGGCCAACTCAGTTGGCTATAAAACATGTGGCTTAAAGCTGATTTGCTATAACAGATTTACTGTCGCAACTTAAAGTGCGAGAAGCTAACAGGTCATCTTAAGACATCTTAAGAATTTCTACTAAATGGCTCACTGATCGAGATACATATACGAACGATTAATTCATGCACCTATTCATTTTTAAGGAACTTTCCGTTATCACATAGTTCAGAACAGTGATGTCCATCCCATAGATCAATTGATCACACGTATTCTTACTCTCCATCGTTCAGTCCTTAGCGAACCAGCGTCATTTTGGAACCGGCAACGAATAAACACCAAACTTGTCATCGACGCTTAGTGTATGCAAAACAATGCCCTGTGTCTAAGCTTTAGAGAAGGCGAGTTGTTTTTTAAGTTATTATTATTTTTTATTTTATTTTATTATTTATCTCAGGTGCTATGTGACCGTTTTGCTCAAATTGTATTTATTCATTTAGCTCAGGTTCTGACGACCATGTGTGCCTAAATGTTCAAAATTGTTTTTTGGAGAACGAGAGGGTATGTATGTATTATTGGTGGCGAGCACTGTTGGCTCTGAGGAATGGCGCGTGATTGGCTTCCTCATTTTCGTTGTGAAAACCACCCTTTGGCTTTCCAAAACATAAACTATATCTTCGAAATATTTCATAAGCTGATTGCGAATTACAACAGCTTGCAATGCTAATGAAATAAACGAACGAAATAACCGTAGTATATGTCGCTTAAACACCCTGTGAAAACTTCTCTATGTTAGATAATGTCTTTGGTGACTTGCAAGCCTTTTATGTTACAAAAATATTAAATTCAGGAAAAATTTAGAGGAATCATCATATCCAATATTGAAAAGAATATATTTTCAGTGCCTATAACTTTTTCCCACAACATATGTATGTATATTAATTTGCATCAAATCATTAATACCGGTAGTACAAGGATTTTTTCAAATACAAAATCTGTAAAATATCGCCCTTTTTTGACAATGTATAAGCTTAACAAATAGCACTCCAATCCAATATGCTATTATTTTGGTTTACATTTCTTACTGGGCTGCTCCCATTCTCTCCTTCTCACTCATGCACTCACATTTTTCATTCAGGACACCACTGATTCAAAAAGAGGCCAAAAAGCAATATTTGATTTAAAAAAAATCGGTAGGTGGCGCACGGATTTACCTATTTTGAAAATTCGTTTGAAATTACGAATCTTGCGATCGATTTTTAAATATGTACCTAGTACATAATATGTAGTACATATTAGGCCTGTTTTTTTCTGCGTCTTCGACTAAAAAAAAAAAAACGGTCATCCGCAATTGCGGTTATTCCATTATCAACGCGCATACATACATACATTTCCTCTGTTGACATTCCGGTTATTTTTAAGGGATAATAAACAGATTGCTGGAAGTTGGCAAGGCAGTTTGCAAAATGAATGGAAACTTCTTGGAAGTACTGATTTTATCAGCCACTATTTCGTAGTTGCAGATAAAGTTGTGCGCTTAGCAGTCCATACATATATTAAGCGCAAACGCAGACGCCGATAAAAAAAAACACGGCTATTATGTATCTTCCTTGTGACCTACAGACTCGAAACTTAGCACATGCCGGAAGGGCACATGAGAATACTGATTGAAGCTTTCCCTTTTACTTTCATACCACTTCTTCCACCTTCTACTCTCAATCAGTCCTTTAATCTACCCTTCCAGCACTTCCACTTCTTCTGCCCTCTACTCTCAATCACTTTTCTCATCTGTCAGTATCTTCTCTGTATTATCTTATTAGTCGCCCTCCCTACCGCACTTCTTGTAGAAGAATTAGGAATTTGAAGGAATAAAAGAATATTAATCACGAAGCTTTATGTGAAGAAAGTACTATACTTTCATATAAGCGAGGTAAGTTTCGAACAATAAGTAAGGCATACATATCTCAGTCTGCTTTATAACTAGGTTCACATCGCACAACCTAAAACTGGTCTGATAAGCGATATTTCCAAAAAAAAAAAATACGTTTTTCTATTTTCATTATTTAAATTTTGCGAATGTAATACGTAAATGTTTTGATACGCACTCGCATATGTAAACGTAAATGCTCACATACACATAAGCATGTAAAGTTGGAGAGATATTTTCAGTTGGAATTCGAGTGCTGTTCCAATAACAGTTTTTTAGTTGACAGCTGTGTTTTTTTTTTTTTTTTCAACTCATACATTTCAGTTGATTGCCTTACTAACTTTTTTTTTTTGCTGGTGCGTCTACATATGATCCCACCTCGACTTTGCCAACACACCTACTCATATTGACAATCCTGAGGTTTCAGCTATTGCTTTCGTATTCAAATTCAAATTCACGAATAGTAACTCTGAAATTGATTGGGGAATTTATACACTTAGAAAAATATACATAGTTACATATATTGATGTGATAAGTATAGTTAATTCTATGACAGCTGAAGTTACCCTGCAGCAAAATTACAAATCAGTCTACAAAAAGGACAGTCTTGAGTTATCCAACTTGGCCACGCATGCCCTACGGATTACAAAAATGAAAGTTAAAAGACACTATGAAATTTCGGATATCGATAATCACTCATCCATATACAGAGCTACCCGCAAACTATTCAAAATGGAACCAGCTCAGGTCAAAGCCGAATTATCTTAGGACTGTCCGAATAAGACCCGATTCAGAACGGGTTGTCAAGTAATGCACTGGTGACAATTGCCATGTTAAACTGGTAGGCACCACCAAACGGTATAGCTCAGGGACAAATAGGAAATAGTCCAGTTTTCTGCAGGGTACTAATAGCTTTTGACAGCTGCAGTCATCTGGCTCCCTGAACAAATTTTCATTCACAGTCAGGGTTTCCTCTTTGCAAAATTATTTAAAAACTGTGGTAAAAATAGTAGTTAAAAATAACTTCTTCATATAAAATAAATTCACTTTTCGTGTTGAACTTAGTATGAAAGCAATTTTCTAATTCCGTTAGCTTCCGGAAAATGTGGTAATTTAGTGTTAATTGGATAAAGATACTGATATGCTGGATTTTTACATTGAACTAACTATTTCCACTCTATACCTATCCAGTTTTTGGTTTATGATTAAGTGATACTATATATATGCACAATACAGAGGCGGGAGATGATTTAGTAAATAGCAATAACATTGAGTGAAACTGAGAAAGGGAGCGTTTGCAATAAGGGGGTGAAGTAGAGAAACATCGGCCGAGGAAGAACTAGATATAGATGATAGCTAAATGGTTTGAAAACTTTTGAACGAGCTTATATACCTACAGAGCTTTTCCGTGTTTCGTTTGTTACTGAATAAAAACTTTTGGGCTGTAGAAGCGGTAATCTCTAACGTAATAACTTTGATTTTCTGAGCCACATAAACCATCAATCAAGTTAAAATTTTGGTGGTAGTTGTCTAGATACTCTGTTTTAAGAAGCAATGAAATATTTTTTACGGTGCAAATTTGTGTGGGATACAAATAACTCACGCCTACTTGATATACTAGATTTTTACGTCAGTCAGTTTTTTGCTTTGTACGCATCAATGCATTCGACACGTGACAGATGGAATTCAGAGATTTTCAGCCAAAAATATCGGTGAAACTTGTTGACAATATTTTCGTTTCTAGTGGAGTGTAGAAAAAAGTGATCGAATGGATTCGGAAATTGCGTTAAATTTTTGCGCGGGAACTTAACGAGAGGCTAACAAACTAAACTCGTTATAAAACGTCATTCACAACTCAAATACGCTAAATGATAGGACATGACCTGCAACACAACTAATATATGTACATATATGTATATAATCGAATAAGCTTAAGTTGGTTTAGCTGACATAGAATGGTGAAGAATTTCGTTTCGCATTGCATGAATAGGTGCATACAAGTATGTTCAATTTTTTTTATGTTAAATTTTTTAACGTATCTGTCATCTGCAAGGAAGAAGGCCAATCTTGTATCCACATACTGTGGACAATGTCAGCGGTCCCTACTCTTATGCCTCAATCAATTTTAGCATTGAGTATTATTTTTATACCCAGCGTACTAGTACTAGTACAAGGGTATTTTAATTTTGTCCACATAACGGTACTACGTAACGGCGCAAAATAATCGAGTTAGATATAGAGCTCCATATATGAAAGTTCTTAGGTTGAAAAGAGGAATTGATTAAGGCATGCCCGTCCGTGTACACGATAACTTGAGTAAAAACTGAGATATTTGCATGAATTTTGTTATGCTGGCTACTTTCTGGCCAAGGTAAGCTGCTGTTGAAAATTGTCGCAATCGAATTATAGCCACGCCCCCTTTTTCGATATCGAAAATTACAAATAAGATTCTGGGGCCTATATCATTGCCATGGCATGGTATCTGTATCTCGTTCTGAAAACTAACGCTGGGTATTTAATGTTGGTTCACCCGAACTTAGACTTCCTTACTTGTTTTAAGTTGTGTTTTACTATGAAATAAAATATTTTTTCTTTTAAAATTAACTTACGCCTTTCTTGAAACTCCTTCCGTTATGGCCCCAGCACCTAAGTTCTAGAGGCCTAGACTTGTATCACCGGTGATATACCTACTGGCAGCCAACGTGTTAAAAATGTCTTTGCAGCTTTTATCGTGGTGGTGAGAAATTTACAACACCTAAGCGCTTCAAAAACTTAATTTCATAATTCAACTGAATAAAAGTATGTTTATTATTAATTTCTAAAAACTTTTCATTTCCATATCTGAATGGCAATTTAACTGGAAGTCTTTACCTCACACCCACCATCACATACCTAACCCTTTAATTAGGACCTAATTAAGCTTTCTTGAACTGATTGCTCATATTAGTTATTACTTTTGTTTTCCTTTATTGTTAGGCGTTTGAACTCTTTTTCTATTATCCATGCATTATGATTTAAAATCGTGAAGTCACATATGTGGAAAATATTCCCCATTATCCACATCAATTCTAATTGTTTTTCGCACTTTCTGCTGTTATGCGCATAAATAATTACAAATAAATTGTTCTATTTGTACGAAGTATGCACGGCGACACTTGTAAGTCTCGTTATATTTTTATTTCCGTTGAAACTTTGATGCTTCATTTGAGTTTTACGAAAATTAGCAAGTAAATTTTATAAATGTACATATATTTGTTTTTGTTTTCATTTGTTATGCTTAAATGAATTTGATTGCGCTAACTGGCATTGTTTGTATTTTCTTTATGCGGAATATTTATTTGTTCAATATATGTATTTTATAGAGAAAGATTTAATATTGTGCATTTTAATTAGTTAGACAAATGTACATATATGTATGTACATACATACATAGGATGAAGCCGTGGCAATGTTCTGGCTCTTTATATAAAAATGTTTAAGTAGCGGCCAGGTTACATGAAACAAGTAAGGAAAGGGCTGTCGAAGGCTTCATACCCTTCATTAACACGCATATCTTTTTCAAGTCTCCGATCTTTACTTACAATTGGTACAAACTGTTTATCGGAACAATCGATTGTATGGGAGCTATGCGTCGTATTGGTTCGATCTTGTTGGTTCCGACGAATGTTTAATGTTATACAAAATGGCGACCGCATACGAAATTTCAGCGAGATATCTCCAAAACAAATGACAAGTTTGCCTACAAACAGACAGACAGACAGACAGACAGACAGACAGACAGACGGACATGGCTAAATCGACTCAAGTCATCGCTCTGGCCATTTCGGTGTACTTATTGGTGGGTTTACCTCTTCTTCTTCTTTTATTTACTTACAAACATTAGCACAAAGTTATAATACCATTTCATGTTCATGAAAGGTATAAAAACGGCGTCGTGTCTCGAAAGTGGTAGGCAACTTCTTAAATTTTCCATTAATATCGTCAAACTTACAAAATAGGTAATAATAATATGTTGGCGCAATATACCTCAGCGTGGGGTTGAGGTTCTCATACAATTTCCTAAACAGGGCCCACATATTTTGTGCGTACTACGAACGGCACTGGGAATACTTTTTTTCTGACGAGCATTTTGAAAGAATAAATATAATCCCATCGTTACCGACTACTGACCAGAGGCTAAAAGGTTTTGAAAAAAACTTTCTAACCATTTTGATGTTGCTAAAAATCTGCCTTGTCAGGTGCTTTTCGTAGAAGGTATTAAATATGTTAGTTTCGTTAATTTGTAAGGAAAAATTAGAAGGATATTCGGATGCTCAATCTAATTACAGTTATATATACTTAACAGCCTAGCCGATTTCGCCATTGTGAGGCAACGTAGGGAAAACATTCACCTCCTCTATTATAAAGTCGGATCTCGGTAGGAACACGATCCATAATTTGACCTTGATGGCCAACAGCTTGTACAGAAAATAAATAGATTTTCTACTATGAGACTCACAGGAAGGACTCAGGTCAGTTTTGATGATTTTTTCATCTGTTTCTTAATTGCTTACTTAGTCCACGTGACAACCAATACATTAGCGCCCCATTTAAGGCTTTACTTATATCGCTCAATATTCAGTCCACGCAAGACAAAACTTATGGAACTTCTATGACCTACCTATAATAAATATGTTGGTATTGATCTACTATGCTAATACATATGTATAGCCTTACAGCCTACTTTGGAAGCTCTCGAAAGCTGTTTTTAAATTCAAATAAAAGATGGCGTCTATCGATTCTCTTATTGTTGTTTAATTTAAAAAAATTTTTTTTAAGTAATCGGACTTCTTATTTTATGCGGATGGCTTAACATTTTTTAAAACCATCTCGTGTCAATCAGATTTCGCCAGGCTTCAGTCAGACCTTTACAGTATTATAGATTGGTGTATCTAAATATTAGTAAGTGTTTTCTAAATCACGAAATATTATTTCTGCATCCTATCATATTAGCGACTCTATGCTAAGTGCTGTTTATGAAATGTCGTACCCTGGGGGTAAACTTTGATTCCAAGTGTTTATTTTACAGTCAAGTTAACTACATATGTCATTGCGAAGTCTTATTCCTCGCGCGAATTTATTCGATGCTCCATTTATTATTCAAAGGATCCGTATACACTAAAAATACTTACTTACTTATTATTACAGGATATTGAAAAATCTATCCTATGTTTTGCTCTTTGTTTTTTTTGGCGTTTTCACGAATCTCTTTCAAAAACCGACTTTTATTAATTACATAACTTGTCTATACTTGGATGCGTCACATGCATGTGAACAGTAGTTTCCTACTTTCAAAATCATAAACGCTAAAGTCAGTGGTTTGAAGTCTTTAAACTTGGCACATGCACTTGTATCAGTTTTTAAACTATCGCGTAAACTTTTATTACTTATGTATGTAGTTACCAACAAAATGAGTAAACACTTTATAAGCCAAGAGGTGCCGTTACTCATTTATATGCTATCGTCTATATAAGTTAAGAACAGCGAAAGTGTATTACGCTGCTCCTAAGTGGATTTACATAAAAAAATGAAAGCTGCATAATAATGACATAAATTTTTAAAAGAAAACTGCTAGTATGTAAGTATGCGTGTATGACTATCAACTGCGGAAAATAGTAATAACTTTAAATAGCAGAACATAGAAAAATACTTAGTAAATATAACGTGCATGCCTTTATTATATGTAAGTGTGAAACATACACACACAAAGTTGACCGAGGCGTACATTTTTTGACGCGCTGAATTCAAGTCCTTCCATATAATTTGATTTACGAGTTCAGTCCTAACTTCCAAAAAGGACTGCTCCGCTTTTTAGGGGTAGCTACAAGGAAATAATTTTTTTTTTGGTTCTGATAATGGCGTTTTTGCCAAATTCTCAAAGTAAAAACGTGTTATCGAAAATCGAAAGCAACTTTTTAGACTTGATTACTCGGTACTAGCAGGAACACTTTTATGTAAAGCTTTTTGTGAGGAAGTCAATATTTTATGAAAATGTTTTCAACTTAATTTTTTTTTACTAAATTAATTTACAAAAAATGTAAACTAGCAATAAAATACCACTGAAATTAATATTTGAGTGTGAAACTTTTACAGTAGATATTTTTTTTCCACATTTTAAAAATAATAATAACTAATTTTTTCTGGGCAAGTCTAGTATTTACTGTTATACTACAAAACTGATTCAAAATTAAAGCAACCCTACGAAATGTGCAAAAATAATGCTTTTACCAATCTTGACTGCATTTTTAAATTTTCAAGGTTTCAATTGGCCTTTGTCAGTTCGAACCCGTTTTTTTGTTTGGAGGCAATTTCAATGTACGAGTACTCTAGCCCCCATATTCACAAAAAATAAAATTGCTTCAAAAAGCTTTTCAAGGTAAAAATTCCATGCAAATAATTGAATCATAAGAGCTTTGTAAATCTATTTTATGAATATGAGGGTAGGTTTTTAAGCTCATGCATGTTAAGTTATTTAACAGACCTTTCGAATTCAAGACCGTGGCATGTTCCTTTCACCTGAATTCACTTTTTCGTGCCCTTGTTCTATGGTATCACCAACAAAACTGGCAAATGGGAATAACATCAAGTGACTTTGCATTGCAAATGAAAATGGCAAAAGAGAAATAAAGTCAACAAAAATTTGGAAATATGTAATTTAAATGAAAATAGCGTCAACTCTTGCTATAGCATGTCGAGTAAAAATCCCTCGATTTTTAATTTCTATTATAATATGATACTATATTCAAATATCTATTAAACAGTGTGATTTTCGAAATTGTTTAAAAATGCGCCGCGATCGAACATTTGGAAGAAAAAATTGTAACAAATAGCTAAGTATGCTAATTTTATATGGTTATACAAGGAGAAAGGATTTATAACAATTCCCAAGGTGCGCCCATATACAACAAAAATTATTAAAATTATCTATCAGCATGCCCGCAACATTTTTCGTTCATGCGGCGAAATGAAAATTACAAAGAGCGCTGGCAGATATTCCCCTCAATTTCAAACGAATTCAAGTTTTCACCTTTTCATCACACTTTCTTACCCCTCAAAATGTTGACATTTGTTGTGGCAATTCTGATTAGCTGCTTGTTGATAAGGCGAATTCACACGACCACCATCTTATCGTATGAAGCTTAGTTGGCACACTCGGGCTTAAGGTTGTTGTTGGACTTTCGAGCGAATACGAAAATTTTTGCTGTCACCACAGAACGACGGGACTGACCTAGTTAATATATTTCTACGTAAACGCGCCAAAACATACATACATACATACATACACTTGCAATATAAACGAATTCATGCATGTCCATCACGCGTACATACATATGTACATACATAGATACATACATACATACAAATATATGCAAATGAATGGATGGGTAAGGGGATGTGCTGGTTGGCTATGCTTTGCTGACAGAACGCTTGACTGCTTCATATGTTGGGTTTCATTGGCGGCTCAGTTGGTTAGCCGTTTGGCAAATAAAGTTGTTGTTGTTTTTGTTAATAATTTTGTTTGTTGGTATATGTACATATGTGCTACATGCAAATCAGTGTCGAAAATGGCATACGCTACATGGGTGCTACCCTCCGTTAGAGCTGACACTGGCAGAACCTACTTACTAGTGGCGGACGCTAAGTATGTGTTCATATGTATGTATGTATGTATGTATGTCTGTATGTATGTCATGTACGTTGGTATATTAGTTACAGGCTGTGCATCGTAGCACTGGGTGTGGTAGTTGGGTTGCTAAGAATAATGTTTTGCATGTGTTGCCATTCAATATTTGCTCACCGTTGATAGGTTTATTATGAGCTTGGAGCGTTTAATCAAGAAGACAATAATGAGGCAGAAAGAAAACTGAAAAAGTAAGACGCGCAAATGAGTGTAAGAAATGAGGTGGCAGCTTTGCTTGTTGGACGTGTAAATTAGTCTAAGAAATTAAATTAAGTAACATATTAAAGACTAATCGCGGGTGGGAGATAGCTTGCACAATTAAGGTGATGAGGTGAAGTAAGCAACGTTAGGCTATCGTAAAAAATACGTATATAAATTGTTAGTCTCGCCGTCTATTCAAGAATGCTCGGAACTGATTAAAAATCTGAAAACTTGAAGAACTTTTGTCGAAAGGACTGAATGTTGCGCATACGCAATGTACGACATGTGCCATCTATTACATCAGGGAAATTCCACCGTCACTTACGTTACATCGCAAGTAAAATTGTATGATTCAAACTCAAATTGCATTACCATTTGCACGTTGTAGTACACGAAAAATGGTTTATTACTTGGAGTTTAGCTACTCAAAGCTGTTATGCCTAAACTTTTTATTTAAATTCTAAAAACATACTAAATACGGACTCAAATTCCGTCGTCACTGACGTTACAATTTTAGGACTAGGTAGGGGTTTTGGGCACCGGTGATTTATTCAAATTTCTGCGAAACCCCTTGACAGAATTAAATTCCAATGTTTGGGCGCTTATTAGAAATAGAATGAAGTCTTTATAAAAATCTTTTTTATTAGAACTTTTATAGAGATGTAACTAGCATGCATAGTTAAGTATGTACCGTCACTGACGTTACGTAAAATTCGTCACTGACGTTACCTCCGAAGTAACAGAAAAAAAGCCGACTACTTTTTCTTTTATGGACGTGATAACAGACAGGTCAATTGATTTATTGCAGAAAATCGTGAAAAGGGTTTATCTTCAGGTGTCCTTTGCTCAGTTTAGACTTTTTAGCTGGTTTTGTTCATACGACAAGTACTAATTGTATTACAAGAAACGTGTTGCATTAACCACCAAATATTGTTCGAGTCTATTGTGTGGAATATTTATACATAGACATTCGATATATGTACATATATACAGAGGATCCTTCCGTTTTAATAAAAAAAAAAATTAAATAAAAGCAAAAATAAAAAGTTTGCTTGAAAAGGTGGGTAAGAACGTAAGCGTTCGTCACTGACGTTACAAAAGCGCAACGGATTTTTTTTAGATTGTATACTATTTTAAAAACAAATTTACATACATACTTTACGTAGTTTATGTAGTTACCTTGTAGATGGAGAATCGAAGATTTTAAATTGATTGGCAGAAAACTATATATTTTATGCAATAAAATGCTTATTTTCGTCACTTACGTTACGAAAAAAGGAGCACAACAATCTTTTCATACTTTTCAAAATTTCACTAAGAATTAAAATAAAAGTAACATGTAATGCCTGGTTACTAAGATTCACACAGCCTAACAAATATAAAGTAGTTTCTTAACAAGGTATTTAAGAACAAATAAAATTTGTTTTCGGTTGTCCTAAATAGTTTAAGAATATTTAAGTTAGGCCTATGCGAATGTCATTCTGGCATTTATTCATCATGATTTAATATATTTACAACAACTTAGCCATATTACCAACATAAAAATAAAATGTTGGTTTTTTCGCTTTCATCAATCTCTGCCATGGAAATTCTCATCCAATGAATTAAGCATTTTAACAAAAGAACACACTTTTTTCATAAAAATAAGTCCAGCAAAGCAGGTTATTTGCGATTGGTCATATTCATCATTCGTACCTTAAAAGAAATAAGTACATCGCGTGATACGTTTTATGCCATTTCGTATCACTATTTTTCTAGGAAGAAATCGCGCTTACCAATGCTCATAAATTGTATGTATGTATGTAAGTAGGTATCGCATCACCTGTCGAGAAAGATGTCAGATCAACTTCTGATCAGCATGTCACATCACCTGCTGAATAAAAGGTCTTTCCATTCTGATTGCAGTTCCGGGAAATAATGGGAACAAGCAAAGAATTCGTATCACCACATAGTTATAAAAAAAAATCCTATATATAAATCAAGCTTTAAAGTCGCAAGAAAAGGTAATAAAAGTTAAAAGTCCCCTGTGGAGCAAACTGTCTCGTCGTCAGGTTATAACGATGTGGTGATACGAATTATTTGCTTGTTCCCATTACTTCCCGGGTGCAGCATCACCCGGTTAGCAAGATATCGCTTCCTCAAAGAAAATATCAAAACTATTGTAATACGAGCTATGCTCAATTAACCAGTTACTGAAACCGTAATTAAAACTATATTTTCCGAAGCAATATTTTGTGTAATTTCCGTTCTAGCTAAAAAAGAAACAACAAGAATAAGTCTCTTTTCAACAAAATTTTCTAAAAATATAAAATTCTCTTCCTAAAATTGAATGAATAAATTTCCAATAGCTTTGATGGTGATGTTGATCAATTTCATATTAGCAAAGGTGGCCGTTTTCTTTATTGCTCTTGATGTTCTTTTGTTTTTTACTTTTAACATATTTTAATTTTCAGTTACATAGCTAGTTGGTTGGTTGGTTAACTGGCTGGTTGGTGAGTTTGTTGAGTGCATAGTTGGTCATACACGTAAACAATTTTCAATTAAAAATCAATTTTTGTTTAGCACAAAGAATGAGAGCAAAGCAACAAAACAGAAAAAAAAAAAAAAAAATATTGCAACCTATAGACTAGTTCTACATAGAGAGTAAAATTGCAATAACAAAATGCCAATAAAAACAAAAGAAATAAACAATGCCAATGTGTAAGTAAGTGCTGGGCAACAATGCTTGAAACACAAAGTGTTGGACGATTTTTGTTTTTGTTGTTGTTGTTGTTTTATGCAATTTGCTTGGTTACCACGAAAGTGTGGTTAGAATGCTTCAGAAAAGTTGCACGAATACGCGTTGCATAGCACAAACAAGACGAACTCCAAGTGGAGTGGGTAACAGCGCGAAGTAGCATTGTGTACGTGTAATTGCAGCAATAAAGGGCAATAAAGAGAAGTGTTGTTATTGTTGTTGCAATATTTGTGCGCATTGGTTAGAAATTTGTTATAGCAACTAATTTACAAAAGGATTCGTTGCTTGATGACAAAGTAGTAGCTTGCAAATTTAATCTTTCTATGTGTAAGTGTATGTGTGTATGTATGTATGTGTAACTCTTATACCTAATAAAATGAGTGCCAAATCAAAATTTTCATGTTTTTATACCCAGTTGTAGTTTGGTTCAAATAGCCATGGTCCATATCAAAGTTCTTAGAATGAACAGAGGATTCGATGTACGCCCGTCTACCCGTGGCCACGAAAACTTGAGCACAAATTGAGGTATTTGAATGAAATTTGGTACACAGGTTACTTTCTGACCAATAACCGCGCCCCTTTTTTCGATATCGAAAATTTCAAAAAACGTATAAATTGATATAATTGAAGTCTAAAAGAAGCTACAATATTTAAATTTTGTAGATTTATTAATCATCATCATGGTCCCATTGACGGTTTTACCAAATGTTTGAAAATAAGGCGTGACACCTGCTACTCATGAGCCAAGCAATATCCAAATTCGAATGTCAATAACTTTAGGAGATATAATTACATAATAGAGTACTCGGATTTTGGTAGTTACAATGACCTGATAATCTTATTAATAATTTTTTTCAATTTTGGAAAATGGGCGTGGCACCGTCCACATATAAATGAACATCACCTATCGGTTAAATTTCTGCTAGAGATGTTCATCAAAATAAAAGCACATGTTTCAAATATGATCAAAATCGGTTAAGCTTACTACATACATAGCTTGGTGGCATACAATGTACTGAAAACTGAACAATATTGCCAAACTGTCGCGTCTCCGATGTCGTCGTTTTTCGGCATCAACAACAACAAGTTTTCAATATTTTTTATAATAACGATCATACTAATATATAAATGTAAAAGTAACAATGTTTGTTACGTTTTCACGCGATAACTAATGCACCCAGCAGTATGAAACTTTGTGATCTGGAAGGGTTTACGGAGATGATATTTTTTCGATAATTTGTATCGATAACTGAGTTATTAGAAAACTGTGTTTGCCCAAAACCTTCAAAATTATGCAACAATATTGGTATCAAACAAAAGAGGAAGTCCACAGGTTTCACTTAGACTCCGATATATTTCGATAAATTTATCGATAACTGAGTTATCGGTCAAAATGTGTTTACAAAAAACCTTAAAATGATCCTACAAAAATAGTAAACGAAAGGGAAAGTCCCCAGTTTTCATTTGGACTTGGATATATTTCGATAAATTTATCGATAACTGAGTTATCGGTCAAAATGTGTTTGCAGAAAACCTTAAAATGATCCTACATAAATAGTAAACGAAAGGGAAAGTCCCCAGTTTTCATTTGGACTTGGATATATTTCGATAAACTTATCGATAACTTAGTTATCGGTCGAAATGTGTTTGCCCAAAAAACTTAAATGATCCTACAATATTGGTATCAAAGGAAACTGGAAGTCCTCAGGTTTTACTTGGACTTCGATATATTTTGATAAATTTATCGATAACTTAGTTATCGGTCAAAATGTGATGCTCAAAAACTTTAAAACTTCCCTACACTATAGGTATCAAACGAAAGGGGCAGCTTTCATTCTAACTTTTCGATATTTCGATATATTTATGGGTGCCAAACGAAAGGGCATGGCCACAGTTTCATTTTAACTTTGCGGTATTGCGGTTTAGCTATACTATAATAAAACTCTATAAAAGTTGTGTTTTTATTGAGAATTTTTTTGAAAAATGACTGGGGATGACTTCGGGAATGTTTAGGCACAGCGAAAGAGTCAAATAGAAGAGAGATGACAAAATGTCGAGGTTAGACCATTAAAAAACGACATCACTTTAGTTGGTTGCCGTAAATATAAAGGGGATATAATGTGAGAAAATAAATATTGTTCTGAACCTTCTCAGCCTGTAAATTGTCTTCTCAATTGAGGGTAGCAGAAATTTATGAACTATTTACATCCCGATCAACGCCGGGTACCCTGCTAGTAAAACATAAATTTCCTTAAATTTTAAAGCGTTGGTTCTACCTCTTGCTATCCGTCATATTTGCAATGGATGGGTAAGTTTTGCTAGTACAATTACCAATTACAATTTATCATTTTTGATTCCTTTTAGGGAGCTTCGCAGGACCTTGACCGATAAAGCCTTGGAGTCATTAGCGTGCTAGATATTAAACCATTTAATATTCTTGTTGATTTTTGAATAAAATAATCACAGAGCTTTTAGCTACAGTGTAAATAACAATTTTTGATTGTTTTTGATTATTTTTGATTTTTTTGATTTTGATAAATAACGTAACGTTTCTTAGAACAAACTTATGTATGTATGTATGTATGTACATATGAACGGACCAATGATAGTTTAATTCTATTTCCACGAACTGTAAGCGGCAGAAACTAAATACGAGTGTACACTTATAGATAATTTTTAAGGAGTAGCATACTAAGAAAATAAAGGGTTTTCTTTATATTATTCGAATAATTTTATATCGATATAAACTTAACTTAACTTAACGATTAAAGCATATTCGTCCATCCCTCCATGCGTCAACACTATAACTTGGGCAATTTATTTTATGTGGCATGCAGTTTCTTTGACACCCAGATCAAATTTCTATTTAAAATAAGGTAAATAACGATAAAAAGTCGATTCTTTTTATATACCAAATATTTTAAAAAATACCAAATAAGTGTGACAATCCAATATATAATAGACCTACGACAACCGAAACTACACACCAAATTGATATTGTGTCCTTTCGTACCATCTTAGGACACAGACCACAAACCTAGGCCATGAATTCTTGTTAAGTTTTTAGAAACGGTAGAATCCTAAGATGAAGTGTTTGCCCACCATGTGGTGTACCCGCTAATTACAGCAGCTATCTTTTTTGTCTGCTGGGTAGCGTGGGCCCTTCTAAGAAAAGCCTGGACTCGTGTTGGATATATGTATGATAATATTATATTAAGGAGCCTGACAGTCAGTAATTTCCTACATGAGTGCTGTATAATGGCCTCGGATTTAAACACAAACAAAAAGAGGGATGCATAGATATTGGTCTTGTCATAGATTATTTCAAATATTTCCAACTTGATATGTGATTTCTTTGATAAAACATCGCTTTAAATTTTGCTAAACGTATATTTCGTTAAATCACACCATCAGAATCGCAAAAGAACACTATCCCTTTCATTAAGAGTTTCATAATAGTTTCAATGCACAATGAAATATCCAGACCAAATATTTTTTCCGTTGAATTGACGACAATGTCAGAGGAGTGCTGATAGGATACTGCGCATTCGAGTCAAAGCCACTGATATGATGTAATGGCTCTGCCACAGATCCGACCAAATATAGTTTACGATTGATCCTTCAACACAAGTTGTATAAATGAGTAGATGCTAGTTATAATAAAACTCAATCATATTACATTTTACACTTTAGCTAAAAGCACTCTGATTTCGTTTATTCAAGAAAGCAACAAAAATATTAAATATTTTTGATATCTAACCCGCTGACGACTTTAAGGACAGATCGGTCAAGGTCCTGCGAAGCTCCCTAAAAGGAATCAAAAATGATAAATTGTAATTGGTAATTGTACTAGCAAAACTTACCGATCCATTGCAAATATGACGGATAGCAAGAGGTAGAACCAACGCTTTAAAAATTAGGGAAGTTTATGTTTTGTTATTATAAAATCACATCCGTTTTAGGATTTAAAAAATATATACTTACTGCATTTGCTGCCATTTTTTTCTTTTTGGTATTTTCTTGTTTTGTAAGTATTTCAAACTGATGTAAGATCTTAGTATGTTAACTCTAACGAGAAATGAACCTTATATACTCAATTTATTTCTGAAACACATGACGTTCCTTTTGGAGTTATAGTTGCATAAGCAAATTAGTTTTTTAAAGAACAAAAGAAAGTCATAAAAAAGTAATGAGTAAATAAATTGAAAAGTGAAAAGAAATTGTGTGAATTCATTGTCTCTACACATAATAAAATTGTAATAGGTGTATAGATTGCAATTATTTAAAAAAAACAAATGGCAGGGATCATTATTGAGTCAATAGAAGCCATATTAACCGTTTTTAGAATTACTGGCTGTCTGCATGTTTGGGCATCACTGAAAAACTGAAAAATAGATTTGAATGGGACTTTCACATTTATATTACTAGACTTTCAACTTAAAATCTGAGATA
The DNA here is from genome assembly GCA_951509765.1 of Sphenella marginata. Lineage (NCBI taxonomy): Eukaryota > Metazoa > Arthropoda > Insecta > Diptera > Tephritidae > Sphenella > Sphenella marginata. The sequence continues at coordinate 88,554,641 of OX608079.1, read as the reverse complement.
CCATTTGTTCCGATAGCTATACTATACTGAGTGCTACAATTAGCGATGTAATTAAGCTCCATATCCTATATGGTATATGATATAATGACTAAAATCGGACTCGGTCATTATTTGTTCTAATACGCAGAGAAGAGGAGGGGGGTTTACTATCTCTATATATAAAATTTAAAAGTCTTCCGTTCCTTCCTGTCATATCACTTCCGCGTGTATTACTTTGTCTCTGCATTGGAATTAGAGAAACGCCAGCCTATTCTCCCAAGATTTTCTTGACGGTTACAGACAAAATTCTGCTGGTTAGGAGGTTAGAATATGCCCGAGGTAGGTATCAGTGTCGTAAGACTGATGTGCTGGAATATCGCCAACTTCTAGGTTGGTGTTTATCATTCTGTTCTCTACCACAGAGTCCAACCAAATCAAGTCTACGATTCTTCAACACAAAAGGTATAGGGAGCTTATTCTCTGCCGTTTCAAATAAAAGTCTCAATCCTTTTACATTCTACAATGTAGAATCTACATGCAACATGTAAAAAAAAATCAAAAGTATTCAAAAACAATCAATAAATTTTATTTTACGTATCGGTTTCATACAATGGTTAAGCGACGCAGTTTTCAGAGTATTTTTATTTATCGTATATACATACATTAGAACACCCACAAAAAACAAAAAATTTTTTTCTTCGCTCCACACGCATTTTCTGAAAGAATGGGTATAAAAAATAAGATCTGTAAAAAAATCTGGCCATCTGTAGTGCAAAAATGCCATGGAAATTTGACCTAAAGGCTAAAAATGCACTAAAAAATGGAATATGTCTTTATTGGCTAATATCTCCTAAACTAGTAATTTTAAGAGAAATAACGACATAACGACTTTTACTTAGATTGGAGTCAGGAGTAAATTGCCCATATAAAGGTTGTACCTGCGAGTGTCCTTTCAAGGACTTTTAATAAGTCGAAGTAAATTTTTTATTTTTCATTTTTTTGTAATGGTCAAATAAAATACTTGCAAAATTATGGATTAGATAAGCTATACATCGTTTGGTAGAATATTAACCACAGTTTAATAATAACATTACATTTTAATTTTACCAACATTTCTGCAATGGTTGGTTGACATAAAACTGAGAGAAAACTGTTTTTACATTTCTAAAAACATGCAATATGGTATAGTTCAGGGGTCAAAGTTCTAATTCTCTTCCGTCCAAATGCATTTTCTGAAAGTTTGGGGGTAAACGACAAGACGTGTAAAAAAGTCTAGCCATCTGTAGTGAAAAAATGTCATGGAAATTTGACCTAAAAGCTAAAAATGCACTAAAAAATTGTATATGTCTTTATTGGCTAATATCTCGTAAACCAGCAATATTACCGGAAAAATGACATAAAGACTTTTATTTAGATTGGAGTCAGGAGTAAATTGCCCATATAAAGGTTGTACCTGCGAGTGTCCTTTCAAGGACTTTTAATAAGTCGAAGTTAATTTTTAATTTTTTTCAAAGTAATGAGTTACATAAGTTTTACACCGTTTGATAAAATATTACCCAAAGTTTCATTTTAACATTGCATTTTAAATTTATTAACACTTTTGCAATGGTAGGTTGGCGTAAAATCGAGAAATTTTTTTTTTTAGGTTTTGAAAACCTACACTATGAGATAACTCAGGCGCACAGTTTTAATTTTATAGCTATGTATGTTGAAGTAAAATGGTAAATATGTAACGGAACAAATTTAATAATAATATGAAATGTTGTGAAGTCTATAAAACAATATTAAACGTTTTCTTTCGAACAGTTTTTGTTTAAGTAATCTATAAATTTTTTTTATGTGTTTCGTGACGGCAAGTTTTTGTTATGTTTCTCCACTGCATGCAATAAAAAAACACACTAAACACCTCTCTTCTGCTAGAAAGCGCGTCTGCATTCAAACATTTTTTTTTCTTACCTGTGTAGAAAAATTTGTTTATTTATTTTCCCATATTTACTTAGTTTTAAAGACTTACCAATTAAGAACACGCTTTTGTATTTATTTTCCATTGTGGTGCCTTATCAGAAGTCTTTTTATTTTAAATTTCTTGGTCTAGAGGTCACAATTACACGTTTATTATGAATGTATTTCTTTTTGACAGTTCAGTACCGGTTTCCTGGCAAAACTAAATTTTTAACTAAAATATATCCATATTATACTATAGAAAAAAAATTTGAACTAATAAGAAAAAAAACATTCTTATGAAAGGTGCTTAAAAGGACATTCACAGGAAAAAAATGTGTATGGAGAATTTACTCCTGATACCATTCTTAATAAAAGTCTTTGTTATTATTTCTCTATGAAAAACTTGCTTACGAGATATTAGCCAATAAAGACATATACAATTTTTTAGTGCATTTTTAGCTTTTAGGTCAAATTTCCATGACATTTTTTCACTACAGATGGCTAGACTTTTTTACACGTCTTGTCGTTTACCCCCAAGCTTTCAGAAAATGCATTTGGACGGAAGAGAATTAGAACTTTGACCCCTGAACTATACCATATTGCATGTTTTTAGAAATGTAAAAACAGTTTTCTCTCAGTTTTATGTCAACCAACCATTGCAGAAATGTTGGTAAAATTAAATGTAATGTTATTATTAAACTGTGGTTAATATTCTACCAAACGATGTATAGCTTATCTAATCCATAATTTTGCAAGTATTTTATTTGACCATTACAAAAAAATGAAAAATAAAAAATTTACTTCGACTTATTAAAAGTCCTTGAAAGGACACTCGCAGGTACAACCTTTATATGGGCAATTTACTCCTGACTCCAATCTAAGTAAAAGTCGTTATGTCGTAATTTCTCTTAAAATTACTAGTTTAGGAGATATTAGCCAATAAAGACATATTCCATTTTTTAGTCCATTTTTAGCCTTTAGGTCAAATTTCCATGGCATTTTTGCACTACGGATGGCCAGATTTTTTTACAGATCTTATTTTTTATCCCCATTCTTTCAGAAATTGCGTGTGGAGCGAAATTATTTAATACTTTTTCAAATCCCATACATTCTGTGGGTGTTCTAATATACATACATACATATGTATGTATATCGCTCGTTCCATCGTTAACAGGGTTAACTCAAAATTCTAATTTTTTATTAAAACGCAAATAAAGTTTTGTCTATTCAAACAGTTAACTTTTACGACTAATGTAGTTGGTACTAGAAGGGTCACGCCAATTTATAAGGTATGACGGCAAACTACAAATATTAAGCTAGTATACTGATGAGCAAAATATTTATATTAATGTGAGGGAGATGCTAAATTATATCCAGTGGTGGGCACCACTACAAACAAACATCAGCACAACTTGCGCAGGTATGCGTGAGCTTACGAAAGGACGGTGGGACAAACCGCAATTTTGATAGCTGTAATTTTTTTCATGTTGATGTTTTATATGCTTTTGGTTTTATTTTAATTGTATTTTTTAAACAAAAATATGCTCTTCTTTATTCAAAAACAACTTTTAATTTTTTTTTTACAATAATAAAATTCTGTGTTTATTTAAAAATAAAAGAAAAAATGTCGCTTTAAATTAGACTCTTTTATAAGATTTAACGACCGTGAACAAATCAAACATTGTGGCTTTCCAGCGCTATTTAAAATAAAAAAATATTGAATTTCCCACCCAATCTGAAACATCATACAATTTTGAATTAGTTAGACTCTTTTATTACATTCAAAAAATCAAACATTGTGGCTTACCAGCGCTATTTAGAATAAATAAATATTGAATTTCCCACCCAATCTGAAACTTCATACAATTTTGTATAAATGAACAGCAATGTTTGCCCACTGCCCACAAACCTGTTTCTTTGACTCATGAAAGCAAACAGAGCTCATATTATGCTCTCCGCTTTTGTGTACGTACACACGATTTTACTCCTTGGCTCCATAGAGCCGCTCTGCCCATCGCTGATTATATCCAAACTTTTTTCATTCTGAGGTAATTCACTATACAATACAAAATTTATTTATAAAAATAGCTTCATACGGAAATTTTCTAAATAATGCGTTTTTATTTTCTAATAGAGTGAATAAACTCGAAATCAAACCACTTTTGATCTAACAAAACCAGACAACATGTTTGTAATTTTGTGGAATGTAGATTTGTTTCGAATTGATTCACTTTACATTGAACAGATAAGCTACGAAAATTTATAATACACAGATACAAACACATTTATTTCCGCCATTTTTAGTTTAAAAGTTTAAAAAGTTTTCAGGAGATTGAAAAAACTGTAATAATTATAACGTATGTATATGAGCGACGGTTATTTCATTTCACCACTGGAAAGAAATGGGAAGTTGTAACCCGATTTTGACTAAATTTTAATGTGCGAAATATCACGATTTATGGGAAAGGCTCAGAACCTTATTTTTGGAAAAATAGTGACTTACGGGGTTTTGCAGTGTGGCTGTCGATATGTAATTCAATACAATTCCAATATTTTCTAAAACTGCAAAAAAACTGTAAAAAAGCGGTTTGGATGCGGCGATACAATGGATTACACATACGTGTGCATGTTCTTAAGTTCTACAAAATTTTTATAAAAACGAATTTTATGCATCGCTTATGCATATTTCCAGCTATCAAACAATACAAAAAATAATCAAAACAATAATAAGTAATCAAAGATATTTTTGTTTTATTACTTTTGATTATTTTTGATTTTGTTGGATGTTTTTTTTAAACCATAAAAAATCATGATGGTTGTTTGATTGTTTGTCAGAATAATCATTAAAACAACCATTAAAACCAGTAAATAATGGGTAATCAATCATTACTATGCTTTTCCAAAAAGTAATCAATCAAACCGATAATCATTAGGATTATTAATCATTACGTAACAGGTCTGATTAACAGTTTTGAGCAGAGACACATGTTGCATGTAGAATGCAAAATGATTGATACTTTTATTTGAAACGGCAGAAAATAAAATCCCTATACCTTTTGTATTGAAGAATCGTAGACTTGATTTGGTTGGCTCTGTGGTAGAAAACAGAATGATAAACACCAATCTAGAAGTTGGCGATATTCCAGCACATCAGTCTTACCAGCAGAATTTTGTCTGTGACCGTCAAGAAAATCTTGGGAGAATAGGCAGGCGTTTCTCTAATTCCAATGCAGAGACAAAGTAATACACGCGGAAGTGATATGACTGGTAGGAACGGAAGACATTTAATTTTCTAATTTAATTCTAAAAACGGTTAATATGGCTTCTACTGCCTCAATAATGATCCCTGCCATTTGTTTTTTTTTTAAATAATTGCAATCTATACACCTATTACAATTTTATTATGTGTAGAGACAATGAATTCATACAATTACTTTTCACTTTTCAATTTATTTACTCATTACTTTTTTATGACTTACTTTTGTTCTTTAAAAAACTAATTTGCTTATGCAACTATAACTCCAAAAGGAACGTCATGTGTTTTAGAAATATATTGAGTATATAAGGCTCATTTCTCGTTAGTGTTAACATACTAAGATCTCACATCAGTTTGAAATACTTACAAAACAAGGAAATACCAAAAAGAAAAAAATGGCAGCAAATGCAGTAAGTATATATTTTTTAAATCCTAAAACGGATGTGATTTTATAATAACAAAACATAAACTTCCCTAATTTTTAAAGCGTTGGTTCTACCTCTTGCTATCCGTCATATTTGCAATGGATGGGTAAGTTTTGCTAGTACAATTACCAATTACCATTTTTTATTTCTGATTCCCTTTAGGCAGCTTCGCAGGCCCTTAAGCGATCTGGCCTTAAAGTCGTCAGCGGGTTAGATATTAAAATATATTTTGTTGCTTTCTTGAATAAACGAAATCAGAGAGCTTTTAGCTAAAGTGTAAAATGTAATATGATTGAGTTTTATTATAACTAGCATCTACTCATTTATACAACTTGTGTTGAAGGATCAATCGTAAACTATATTTGGTCGGATCTGTGGCAGAGCCATTACATCATGTCAGTGGCTTTGACTCGAAAGCGCAGTATCCTATCAGCACTCCTCTAACATTGTCGTCAATTCAACGAAAAAAATATTTGGTCTGGATATTTCATTGTGCATTGAAACTATTATGAAACTCTTAAAGAAAGTGATAGTGTTCTTTTGCGATACTGATGGTGTGATTTAACGAAATATACGATTAGCAAAATTTAAAGCGATGTTTCATCAAAGAAATCACATATCAAGTTGGAAATATTTGAAATAATCTATGACAAGACCAATATCTATGCATCCCTCTTTTTGTTTGTGTTTAAATCCGAGGCCATTATACAGCACTCATGTAGGAAATTACTGACTGTCAGGCTCCTTAATATAATATTATCATACATATATCCAACACGAGTCCAGGCTTTTCTTAGAAGGGCCCACGCTACCCAGCAGACAAAAAAGATAGCTGCTGTAATTAGCGGGTACACCACATGGTGGGCAAACACTTCATCTTAGGATTCTACCGTTTCTAAAAACTTAACAAGAATTCATGGCCTAGGTTTGTGGTCTGTGTCCTAAGATGGTACGAAAGGACACAATATCAATTTGGTGTGTAGTTTCGGTCTTCGTAGGTCTATTATATATTGGATTGTGACACTTTTTTTTGTATTTTCTAAAATATAAGAATCGACTTTTAATCGTTGATTATCTTATTTTAAATAGAAATTTGATCTGGCTGTCAAAGAAACTGCATGCCACATAAAATAAATTGCCCAAGTTATAGTGTTGACGCATGGAGGGATGGACGAATATGCTTTAATCGTTAAGTTAAGTTAAGTTTATATCGATATAAACATATTCGAATAATATAAAGAAAACCATTTATTTCCGTAGTATGCTACTCCTTAAAAATTATCTATAAGTGGTACACTCGTATTTAGTTTCTGCCGCTTACAGTTCGTGGAAATATAATTAAACTATCATTGGTTCATATGTACATACATACATAAGTTTGTTCTAAGAAACGGTACGTAAAGCCCACACATATTCACCCACAATTTATTGAAGAAACTTCACCAGTAATTGGCTGATTTGATTGTTTTCCAAGAACTTTAAACGATTTGTAAAATTTTCATAAAGCTTGTTAGTGCTGCTTTCAGTGCATGCAACTACACTTGTTGCCAATTCGAAGCTAAAAGGCAAACGGAGAATAGATAAGCGTCAGCAAAGAAACGAGTAAGGGAAGAAACATTTCAAGAAAATAGAAAGTCGTTCGCCGCAATTTAACGCACAATTCAACCGCAATGATTTTAGTTTACAATTGAAATGTACCACAAGAAAATTGGACAGGAAGTGTGTGTGGAAATGTGATTAGTGTGAATAACCCAATAGGAAACTGAAGGAGCATAATCGTTATTGCAACGGTTTTATTTGTTTTTTTTTTTTTCTTGCTTATTTGTTGGAGCTTAACCGGATAGGCTATTTTTGTTATTGCTTATCACAGCACGACATCCATTCATTGCAATTTCTGCATGAATGAGGATGTATGTATGTATGTACATCTTGTATGTCTTTGTAGGGGGATTCAAACATGCTTAAAAAAGTCTCGTAAGGCTTATCTTACAAATAAAAATTAATGTTTGTCTTTTATAAGCGCCTAAAGTATGCAACCGATGTTTATGAAATTTGCACAGTGTATTCCTGGGTTTATTGCTTCCAGCATAGGTTATGTATAGTTTCGGAAAACCCTATGCTATAACAAAATTGAACTCGTCATGAGCGAATATTAAGTTAATTGTTACCTCAAAACTTTACAAGTAGTTACAGTGTAGCCATGAAAGCACCCGAATGCCTTATCCAATTATGTGCTGGTTAAGAAATACAAATGCTTGGTGACAAGAGTTTTGTTTTACCGTAGGGATAACTGCGTGATATCTTGTTAGCGTGCGTTTAAAAAAATTCTACCACAGTGACATGCCAATTACGTATATTGTTATTACACAGTGAGAAATGACATATAAAAAAAATGTCGTATAGCAACTAGAACACTAAACGAAACAATCACAAAAAGCCACTAGAAAAAGTTTCCCCACATTCATGCGTTGGCACATTGAAGTTGTCACATGAACGCTGCACCGCACCGCACCGCTCCAGTGCAACTGCAATATTCGATTTGTCAATTTGGTTAGATTTCTATATTGCTGCCAATGTTTCTGCTGCTTCTCCGCTTGATATTTTTGGATGTGCTTATATTCATACTTAGTTTGTCGATATGTAGCAATGTGGGTGTTATGCTTAACTTTTTCCATCAGCCAGTGGGAAGGTTAAGCCACATGTAGTATAGGATATCGTATTTTGGATCAAAAGTTTAAGCAGAGTTTTAAAAATTACACCCAAAATTTTGTAGTATGTTTGTGGTTGCATTTTTGGTTGTGACTTTGTTTAAACGATTTGGCTTAAATGCATAGTGATTTGGAGTTTTACGGTTCAGCGCTGCGTAGTGTGCGGTTTACAAACTTTGCCTATTACGCCTAGTGATTTGTCGCTTTCTGCTAACCTTATCTGCTTTATTAGAGTTTCGACAGTTTTTTCGAGTTTGATAAAATAAAAAAACGAAGAGTATAACGACATTGGCACACATACGCACGAGGGTTAATAATTGTTGAATTTTAGTAGTTCAATCGATTTTCGGGATAATTGATCTGGGATGAGGGGATTAGTTCTCGAATTAATTTTTACCGTATGCTCCAGCAATTTAGATTCAAACAAGTGCAGAATGCCTTAAACTATATAACAAATGTGTGGATTTTTAATATCTTATAACTTTAAACGACTTATTCTTGTATATTTCGCACCCTAAATCAAAAACAGTCACAACTCAAAATTTTTTTAGGTCGCTTTCTTGGCATAGATTACCTAATAAAAAGTAGTGCAGCCAATACATACAATATTTTTCTTTTTGACTATTATCGTTACTCTTTAAAGAGCACAGTGATGTCAAGTTTTTAAAAATCAAAACACTTTTGTGCGATCCAGAAGCAATTAACTGAAAGTTACTCGGATTTTGAGTTGTGACTCTTTTTGATTTAGTGTGCGATTTGTATATTTGTATATCCACTACTATCTCCCGAACGACTTCACCGATTTTAATGAAATTTGGTACACAGGTACTATACTTTGTTTTAAGATTTTCTATTTTGGTGTTGCCACTTGGGGTGGTCCTTAGGGTTGCCACCTATATCATTTTTTTTTAAATATTAAGCAATATATGGCAATATGGCTATCAAATGAAAGGTATTTTAGGCCGTATACCAACCAAAATATTTTCGAGTAGGATTGCCACCTGAACGCATTTTATTTATTCCTTTAGATATAGACCACTATCTCGGGAAAGGCAACCGATTTCGATGAAATTAGGTAGATGGATAGCATGCTTCCTTCTTAGATTTTCTACTTGAATGCTGCCACTAATGGAAACGTATACCAACCAGAATATTTAATACACAACAGGTGTCGCCAATGTATGTTAAGTGACTTTTTGTGGTTAGTGTTCGATATTTTGGAAATCTATTTTGGAAATTTATGCTCTTGGTAAGTAAGATTATGCGGAAAATTCGAAAAATACCGAGCAAGTCTCGGTCACCCAGGTACTTTTTAATTTTATTTGTTTGAAACGAAAGGCATTTTTCAATAAAGCTGGTACAACCCCATTTTTTTTGGTGGTTTTTTTATATAAACATAGGGTGAGAGCAGAACTATGGAACGAATAAAATGCAAATATTAATAGCAAAATACAGGTCTTCCTTGTGTTAAGTAACACAATCTACAATGAAAACTAAATGATTAAAAAATATGCTATTGATAAAGACAATGGTAATACATAATAGAAATTTTAGATATCTAAAAAACAAGGCACATCGGGATTGACATGTCTAGTAGGCACATGCATACATACATACATTGGCAACAGCATAAAAGCAATCAGAAGTAAAATAGAGTATCTACTGCTATTGAAAATATCATATAATCTAGCATTTTGTGTGATTCGATAAGAAAACACCCAATTAAAACTTGCTCATTTTCTTCCATTGATTTTGTTCTTTTTGCTCGTACTTTCTTTTCTGTATTTTAAAATTTTTAGTGATCCTCTTCACTCGTTGTTGCCTGCCCATTTAGATAAGTTTCAGCAACCTTTTTTTCGAAAAGAAGTCGTGCAATAGGAGACAAAGCTGGCAAAGCTTTGCTTCGGTTCAAGCGGCTCAAAGGGCTCCTACGCAATCCTAACTGAGCTGTGGCGTTTTCTAAACATTCTTTCACATATGTATGTATGCGTATAAGTTTTGTGGAAAAATTAGTTCGGCCGTGGACGTAGATATACATTCAGCTCCTTCGACTTTTCGAACAGAGATAAAGTATTGATTTTCGGCGACCCCACGGTAAAGGCTGCTAAGTCCAATTTCTGTAAAAAAATTTGTTTTCAGAGAGTTCGGCATATTACTATAGCTAAAACTTACTATACATTTTGTGGTTGAGTTTGTTTTTCATTCAACTGAGTTTGTTTTCTGCTTCTGCAAAAATATTCTTGTTTGCAGGAGTTAGCTTTACCGTCGTATTGAAGATTTGCTATATATAAAATTGTTTTTTTTTTTCTTTATTTTCCTTTAACATCCTTCTTTTACCATTTTCACGTTTTCAATTATTTGTTAGATAACCTTTTGCTCAAACGAAAACAATTTTCATAATTTATTGGACGTAATGAGTGCCTAAGAAAGAGAAACATAGTTTGTAGACTGAAGTTTGAATGAAAGCAAAAAATCCACTTAATTCAATTAAATGAGCTCGATGTAGTTTACAGAAAGCATATATGTATAAGGAAACTTCAATATTCACATACGCATTCCATATAAAGAACTTTTAAACGAAGAAGTAAGGCATACAAGTAAGAAATCTACGTTGGAGTTAAACGACGTATGTATATTATACTCAGTTATAGGTTTGGGAAAAGCGGTTGTTTCTTTGCGAAAATTTAACTTCCTGTAATTATTCGATCTTAGCTTAAAACTGTACATTTAATGAAGGTAGATTGAGATTGCGCTCAGAATTTACGAAAGTGACCATCATGGATGTGTAACTTTGAATTGCATATATTTATGTATAATAAAATGTCCGATATCGGTAATGTGTAAGCGCTTGATGGAGTGTAGTCTCCAGATTGGTTTATGATCACACATAGAAAAATTCATATGTGACAGTTTTCCGCCTAATGTCTAATGAAATGTTTTAGTTTTCTTGAAAATTTGAAATGCGTTAGTTTTCGGCGCAGACACAACTGAGTATAAAAAGTATGAAAACAAACTTTTACTTCAAAAGCAAAGGCAATGAAAAATATCCAAAAAGGCTTCAAACTACGTAACCGCTAGAAAAATTGCGCGTCATGTAAGGATTATTTCTTTTTAGAATAAGTCTTATGACATGAGATTTTACATTTGTAAGAAGTGAACATGATACGGACACAGAATTAATATAACAGAATATATGTAAGTTTACTGGTGGGTGGAAATTAATCTAAAAAATTGCTCCAGAGACAGTCGCACTGGTTCCAGAAAGTACTGTGTTTATATCGGACAACAGAAATTCCGCAACGGTAGCACTTCCTCGGGGAGTAGTAGAAATCATTACGGTTAAAAAATTAAATAATCTAATCATTCGATATTTTTTGATTCTTCATATTTTGATTACTAATTGATTAGATTAGAGCTAATCAAAAATCTAATGGCGGTTAGCGACGATTAGCACATCTAATCAAAACTAATCAAAACTAAAAATTAGATTTCTCGATTAGTTTTGATTAGATATGCCAATCGTCACTAATCGTGATAAGACTTTTGATTAGTTCTAATCTAATCAAAAAGTAATCGATTAGAATAGCCATCTAATCTTGATTAATCAATTAGGATTCGAAAAAAAGTTTCTAATCCGAATAGTAATCCTAATTCCCCAGCAATGGCAGAAAGTGGGAACTAGACTAGCGCAAGTGTGGACTTTACAATTAATGAAGCAGCTGCTTGTATTGACAATCGTCTCAGCTTTATAGATTTATCTATCGTCGGAACGAGCAAGTCTGTCCCCGTATGGCCTATTGCTTATAACTATTTTAAGAACTTTTTTGATGGGTTTATAGCCATGTACAATTCTATTAAAAATGAAACTTTAACATTACCAGACGCACGCGATCAAATCAAAAATTTATTGAATTTACTGTTGTAAACAAATAATTGTGTAACCACTTACAGACGGACGTACATATATGTTTGTATGTAACTATGTATTAGGAAAGAAAAATTGTTTGAATTTTTACAATCTCCTTTCTTTCGGGATCTGATTTGAGTAAAATTTTTAAATTTAACTTAAAATTTTTATATAAAAAATATGCACAACAAAAAGAAATATTTATTCAAGAGTTTGGAAGTTTTCAATTTAAAAATTCTTGAGAATTCTTTTGCGATTTTAAAAATAAAACATATTGTTAACAAATATTTTGTTTATCAGAATGACGAATTTGCCCCTTTTCTTGAAAAATGTACTCATGATATATTTCATATTAAACCCGACTCCTTCAGATGTTGCTTACTACGGAATGGCTCAACCAATTTCAAAGATATCTATAACATATATAAGTTAAATATTTAAGTCAGCTTTCGAAAACATACACTGTAAAAAACATACATAATATACACTTTAAGGATCGTTAAATCACATCCCGAAAATAGCAGCAAAAAAAATTCGCATCCCTGACCATATACTTGACAGAGCTGTTGTAACGAAATTTCCTGTTAATGGTGTCAATAAGTAATCTGGTTGGATATTTATGTATATAAGTAATCATACATAATAGCCATATCAAACGCGTCATGCAAAGAAAATGCATGCAACTTCTTGGAAAGCTATTGAAAACCCATTCGCTGAGAAACCGTTTACAGAGGAAGACTGCAAAATAAAACTACAGTCTTAAGTAACCATGGAAAGAAAATCCCCCATCCTGAACTGGCGTGATTTTTGTAAATTTTGAACCACATCTCTTTTAAAATGGTATTCTAGGCCGACTAAATAGTAATGTTTCTGTAGTTCCGCACTAGTTAAAAAAAAAGTGAGATACCCGTAAGACCATACCGTATTTAACTTTATATACGATATGTTCACGGGGCCTACATATGTATGTATATGGTGGACTGCTTTGCAAGTCTAGAGGGTATGATTGTAGTCTTCCTACAATAAAGTACGATTTTTAACCATTCTTAGAAGATTTTACTGAACCTATTCAGATTAGTTCCAAGATTCGAGTACCGATATAGGTAACATACAAAAATTGGTTTGAAAGTTTTTTCGAAACGAACTCACTCTCGGCAGTGGTTTGGCCATGAAAGGTTTTTCAAAAAAATTCATAACATGCCGTTCGGAATTGGAAAAAACTTATAGTCCCACCAATTTGTAGGAAAAATTGCATAGCAACACACCAAGAACTGGAAGATAAGCTCGACACAGAAATCTTCTCAGAGGCTTATAAGATATACCTGTTTTATATAGCGCCATACATTCATTTATTATTTACAGGCTTACGGTAGGGGGTTGGAGAACATTTTAAAGCGAGATACCTTAGCAGAAAAAAACTTATTTTTAATACTCTAGTAACTCTGAGTTATTAAGGGGAGCTACCAAAATGTTGCTACTCAGCGGCAGAAATATAGTGGCATGGGAGTGTCTGTCTGACCCTTGAGCAAATCTCTACATTGTTATAATACGTTTCATTGCTTAATTTAGGAGCTGTGTTATCCAACCACATAAGGGCTAGCGTAGTGAAAGGGATCTCGGCATTCAAACCAACTAACTAAAAACAAATTCATATTAAAAACTGGAGCGAAAATTCCATACGAATTTTCTATTTAAAAAAATAAAAAATAAATTTTTTTGTGAGCTTCTCAAATTTCGTAAGGTGTTGGTAGTGCATAGCTATAATAATTTCGAGTGACGATACTGTGTCTATTGAGAAAAAATAATTGTTAGCCATAAAAAATCTAGAACCGAAATAGAAACGTGCCGAATGTGGTTTGAAAATTTTAATATATTTTAAAAAAAAGTTAGTTAAGCAAGAAATACGAGTATGCATTAAGTTTTTCTCTAATTGCTGTTTACAAGAAATTTAAACGGTAAACAGCTTTTAACTTTAATTGAAACAAGTACACTCTTTGTGTTTATGTAAAAAAAAAATAAAGCATACTAATATGTAAATTGTTTTTATGTAAATAAAATTCTGACAAATAAATAAATATTAAATTATATAATTGCAATTCCTTCCTTAACCCTGGCGATACTTTTAGTAAAAAATACAGGCTACAATTCAAGGTAGAGATAGAGGTAACAGAAAAATACAGCTAGATATCGTTTTTATTCATACTTTTGCGAAAATAGGGACCCCTGCAAGCATTTACACATTGGCATTTCTCCCCGAATATGGCTGAAAATAATTTTTGGATTAGAATAAAAACAGATTTTATTAATAATATTGAAACTTGCGAAACTATGATATTAATCCATTGAAGTCTTTAAGCTATTTTTTTACTTGAAACTAAATTTCTGATTTCAAGGAGCACAGTAAGAGGATGATTTTAATGAATACATAGATGGTCATCCAACTCATGAGTTAAGTATATGGACGTTGACGGTAATAAAAGAATGCTACAATTTGTGATCGTAAATTACAATAACACTGCATTAATTTGCGTGTAATAAAAATTGAGCTAAGTGGATGACGTTAGGAATACAAATGTTTCTTTTCAACCGAGTACTAAATATATATCTATTATATTTTACTGATGTTGCTTTATAACCAGTCGTGATTAGGGTAACCCAGGGTGACATCAACTGCTCATTTCTTTGGTAGTGAAGTTTAACAATATTTTAAAGAGCAAGAAAAGAGTGAGAAAAAGAAATATAAGATGATGAATGCACGGAAGTAGCAGAAGAGTAAGAGGGATGGGTCTAAGAAATAGGTGAGATAGTACAATATTTCAGGCAGGGGTGTGTCTTTGTATAAAACAAGTAAGGAAGCCTAAGTTCGGGTGAACCGAACATTAAATACCCAGCGTTAGTCTTCAGAACGAGATACAAATACCATGCCATGGCAATGATATAGGCCCCAGAATCTTATTTGAAATTTTCTATATCAAAAAAGGGGGCGTGGTTATCATCAGATTTCGCCCATTTTAAACACCAACCTGCTTTAGCCGGAACGTAACCTGTGTACCAAGTTTCATACGAATATCTCAATTTTTACTCAACTTGTGTTAATTTATGTGATTTTCAATATCGAAAAGTGGGCGTGGCTATCATCCGATTTCGACAATTTTCACAGCAGCTCACCTTGGCCAGAAAGTAGGCTGAATAACAAATTCCATGCAAATATCTAAATTTTTACTCAAGTTATGTTAATTTATGTGATTTTCGAAATTTTCGATATCGAAAAAGGGAGCGTGGTTATCATCCGATTTTGCCCATTTTCAATAGCAACCTACCTTGGCCAGAAAGTAACCTGTATGCAAAATTTTATGCAAATATCTAAATTTTTACTCAACTTATCGTGTACACGGACGGACAATTCCTCTTTTCAACCTAAGAACTTTCATATATGGAACCAAATATCTAACTCGATTATTTTGCGCCGTTACATAGTACCGTTATGTGGACAAAATTAATATACCCTTGTACTAGTACTAGTACGCTGGGTATAATGAAAGAAACTAGCTCTTCAGCTCTTTGAAGTAGGCAGTAAGGAGCTTACGAAGACGATTCCATAAAGGAGCCACACTAGGCGAATTCGTATCTGTGTAGATGCTTGTGAAGCTCTTGCTCAAGTTTTGTCAGAAAATATGTATTTTTTACTGAAGAAGAAGTTATGACAAATAATGGTTTGATAGCGATCTACTAAGGAGTTTATAAAATAAGCAACTGGGTATATAAAACTCTGTATAACACAAACTTAGTATTTCTTATTGAAAAAAGTATTTGCTTAGCAGCTCACAATAAAAGAGAAATTAAAAGTAGCGAGGTTAATAACTTCATTTGAAGAATTGTACGCAGATACGAGCAAGACGGTAATAAAATCAACACTACAAAATGCTGTTGGTCGTAAAAGTTATGTTTTATTTTTGTTTCGCCTGCGTACATGCAACAATTAATAGTGGCAAACGTGGCACACCCTAAAACCATACTCACTCGCACGCACACACACACACACACCGACACTCACACACACATACATAAATACGCAGAGAATGTGAAAGCTAAAGAATGTGAATTAAGGCAATAAAATGTTGAAATGTAACCGAAAAACATGGCATTTACATGTTGTAAAATTATTAACAAATGTACTTAAAATAGCGGATCGTGGCAGGCACGAAAGGGTGAGACGCGAAAGGGAATAAATACCTACAAAAATGCCAAACCCAAATATTTCAAACGACGAAAATGCAAATCAGCATATAAAAGCACAATGAAACAAAGGAATTAATGAAAATCAACATGACAGCAAACCGAAAATACTAGCGAAAGTGAGCGATATTGTGGAAAGCGGTGCAGATTTTCAAAAGTGGAACAAAAAAAAACAAAATTTAGCGATTCCCTATTACAAGCCAAAAACTTAATGGTAGTGGAAAAAACACGCATATCTAATTAGCTGTCAGGCACTTTGGCGGAAGTGACCGAACTCAAGCGATAATTTTTTTTTAGAAATAAGTGCGACTGCAGGCAACCTAGAACCACAACATACAATGATTGCCTGTAACAAAGCGTTGAAGCGACAATTTAAACTCGCAAAAATTATGTTGTGAGTGCGCCACTTCAACACTATATCCAACTTCAAGCCACACTTAAGCTTTTTGGGCTAGCAATTGAATTAGGCCACCACAATGGGCTCGAAGTACTTGCTTTTTTGAAATAAATTTAAATATTTTGAAGAGAAGTGCTCGCGTGCGAAAGAAAGTGGAGTGGCAAGTGAATGTAATCGTATTAGAAAGAGAGAGAAAAAGAGAGAGCGATATGGAGATAAACTTTTGAGCTTATATTCAGAAAGTTGCAATTCATACGCAGATAATTATAATTTAATCTCAGTGTTGAGATTTTAATTTTTGTTATCAAATTACACTTAACATATGGCAACACTATTAGTTTAGTTTAGATCTGTCAAAAATAAGTTTTTTTCATACATGGCGACTGTTATCCTAGACTTAATTTTTTTTTCTCTCTCTCTACAAATATTTCGATAAAGGTGAACACGTTCCTTCTTACGTCTTGTATCTTATAATTTATTTATATTGAAGCTTCAATTACATTCAATAAAACCTTTGTCATTTCATATTAATTGATTGTTTTGCGTTCTGTTTTGGGCGATCCTGGGAAAGAACTCAAATGGAAAGTTCCTATTTTATATTCAGCAAGTTACACTCCAGAACGGAATACATAAACTGAAATTGAATGGTAATTTTTAAAATTACAATAACAATAACAAAAAGGCTGAGCAAAAGCTGCGCTATATTAAAGCCTCCATTAGATTTCTGTGTTGATACCCTTATTTCACTCAGGTACACTTTGTGTCTACTCTATGAGTTATAATCAAATAATTTCAAGGCATAGCCATTTACACTTTTACTCGTCAGAAACATTCTTCGTGTTCTATTTGATTATCTAAAATCTATATTTTCGTAATTTTATTTGTTACAATTTTTAGTGCATAACAAAAAATTGACTTTTGGCCCATAGTGCATAGCATATACTTGTAAACTGAATCAACTATGTATGTTTTTGTATTCCTAGTTCATGCAGAGTTTCTCTCTTCCGCTTTGGCTGAGCAAAAAAAGAAAATTATGTAAGCGAGAAAATTAAAAGATATTGTACTATTTGACATATAATTTCTTTTTTTCACGAGACGACTCGGATTTGCGTGGGCAAACATGAAATTAAACGGCTAATCGCGAAAGTGCGCATAAACGAGACTGTCAGTTAATGCTCGCACAGCGCTTTTTTTAACTTTTGACGTGTTTTCGAGGCATTTAACTTACATAATAAAGGTGCGTATATGGCACACTGACTTCATCGACTAGGCCATTCCACATAGATACATCCATACATATGTATGTACATGTGTATGTACGAGTATGTACGCACGCACGCGCCCCATTTCAGATCGTTGAGCTTTTTCGTTTTGAATTCAGGTTAGTCTTTATATATAAAAAGGGATGCTAATCCCGTATTTTTTTTAAATCTAACTGTTAAATTGAAATGCTGTGATTTTCTCGACATGTGTTAACTTTTGTAGGCATTATTTTTTAATGTTTTATCTTTCTTTCTAAGAAAACTCTTTTTAGCAACTAACAAGTAACTAGGGCCTCATTGTATGCACTATTTATATTTTCTATTATTCAATATGATTTTTCAATATTCAATATTCTAGATTCAATAATCGATTTTTGATATTTTTGCAAGTGTTGAAAGCTTAAGACCAGTTGGATAATAATTCTAAATACATCTTTAATATTTTTTTTCGATTTTAAATAAACAAATAATTCGACTTTTGTTTTATTTAAATGATCATAGAGACGGGTGTAAAATTTCGGATAAAGTTTTGTGGATTAATCAACGATTATTCAACAACTATTATATGACTCACAGTAACTTTTTAAATTGAGAATGTTTCAATTTTGCCACATTTCTATGTATAATTTTTAAATTGAAAAATACTAAAAAAAAATTTTTTTATGTTTTTGTAATTTTTGAAATCATTCCAGTATTGGCACAAGGTCAAAAATTTTACCAAAAACTGATATTTTCGATTTGCAGCCAGAACAAGAACAAGAACAAAATATTTCTCACCTCCTGACTTGTCAACATTTTAGCAGCGCACGAAATCAATATGGCAGAGATGAGAGTGCGAACATCATAAATACATTTTTAAACTTGATTTGATTTATTGATGATCTTTAATTTTTAAGAGATAATTACATTCTAAAAGTTTGTTATTGATCGTATCTACCTTTTTGTCCCCGAACTAAAAAATTTTACAATAAGGACTAACACTCAATACTTGGGCGAATGAAGAACCTGAATATTCCGGGTTTGGAGTTTTTAAAACTTGGCATCCCTGCGTATAACACATACCAATATACATATTTTAGTACATAAATATGGAAATTGCGCTCACTTATCTTAATTAGCAATTCAATGTTAAAACAAAAACATTCAACCGAGCATGTAAGCAGAAAAAGGTTCAGGCTGCTGTTGACTAATGTAGGCAAACTACTTGAACGTTAAAAATAGGGTGGTCAATTTTGATTTCTTATTCTTTAAAGATATCTTAAAATTATTCAGGAGTACATATATAGTAATATAAATTAATTTAAATAGCACCAGTTGCATTTGCAAGCTTTTATTCTTGACACTGTTGTTGTTGTTGTTTTAACACTCTACCGCCTCGCTTCTCGAGAAGCGGCACAGAAAGCGCCATCTGTTGACCGCTGCAGAAATGTGACTTGCTTTTGGTAAGGATCTGGTGTGTAATATCTGCTAAAGTTAGGCTCTTGACAACTTTTCTACTATTATTAAGAAACTTTCAAGAATGCTACTAGATCCGACGAAATCATTCATAGCAAATAATCTCTATGGTAGGTATACATATATAGTTTATCTTCCGCTGAATTATAGAGGAAAATATCTAGAAAAGCTAAGTCGATCATCCTACTATTTAATTTCCCATTACCACAGCCACAGACAAGTGGTGGTATTATATTTACTTTGCTTTCACATATTTATTTATTAATATGTGTATTTAAATACTTATATTTGCATATTTAGATGTATGCTTTAAGTTGAACTAATGAAAAGAAATGTTTATATGGCATGTCCTTTGTGTTTAAATTCCATGTTGTGCGTGTCGTGTATCACATTCCTATAATTAGTCAGCTTGAAAGTGTTGTGAACAAAACTTGCGATTAGATTAAAGTTTTGGGGCAAGCACAAAATTAAAGGCGTAATTAATTTTGTAGTTAATAGCCAACTTAAGTTAGTAATGTAGGCATGGAATTCTGTGACAAAATACCTTAAAGATAATTCGTGGCAAGAATTAAAATAAAATAAAACAAAATAAAATAAAATAAAATAAAATAAAATAAAATAAAATAAAATAAAATAAAATAAAATAAAATAAAATAAAATAAAATAAAATAAAATAAAATGAAATAAAATAAAATAAAATAAAATAAAATAAAATAAAATAAAATAAAATAAAATAAAATAAAATAAAATAAAATAAAATAAAATAAAATAAAATAAAATAAAATAAAATGAAATGAAATAAAATGAAATAAAATGAAATAAAATAAAATAAAATAAAATAAAATGAAATAAAATGAAATAAAATGAAATAAAATGAAATAAAATAAAATAAAATAAAATAAAATAAAATAAAATAAAATAAAATAAAATAAAATAAAATAAAATAAAATAAAATAAAATAAAATGAAATAAAATAAAATAAAATAGAATAAAATAAAAAAAAAATAAAATAAAATAAAATGAAATAAAATAAAATAAAATAAAATAAAATAAAGTAAAATAAAATAAAAAAAAAATAAAATAAAATAAAATAAAATAAAATAAAATAAAATAAAATAAAACAAAATAAAATAAAATAAAATAAAATAAAATAAAAATAAAATGAAAAAAATAAAAAAAAATAAAATAAAATAAAATAAAATAAAATAAAATAAAAGAAAATAAAATAAAATAAAATAAAATAAAATAAAATAAAATAACATAAAATAAAATAAAATAAAATAAAATAAAATAAAATAAAATAAAATAAAATAAAATAAAATAAAATAAAATAAAATAAAATAAAATAAAATAAAATAAAATAAAATAAAATAAAATAAAATAAAATAAAATAAAATAAAATAAAATAAAATAAAATAAAATAAAATAAAATAAAATAAAATAAAATAAAATAAAATAAAATAAAATAAAGTAAAATAAAATAAAATAAAGTAAAATAAAATAAAATAAAATAAAATAAAATAAAATAAAATAAAATAAAATAAAATAAAATAAAACAAAATAAAATAAAATAAAATAAAATAAAATAAAATAAAATAAAATAAAATACAATAAAAATAAAATGAAAAAAAAAATAAAAAAAATAAAATAAAATAAAATAAAATAAAATAAAATAAAATAAAATAAAATAAAATAAAATAAAATAAAAGAAAATAAAATAAAATAAAATAAAATAAAATAAAATAACATAAAATAAAATAAAATAAAATAAAATAAAATAAAATAAAATAAAATAAAATAAAATAAAATAAAATAAAATAAAATAAAATAAAATAAAATAAAATAAAATAAAATAAAATAAAATAAAATAAAATAAAATAAAATAAAATAAAATAAAATAAAATAAAATAAAATAAAATAAAATAAAATAAAATAAAATAAAATAAAATAAAATAAAGTAAAATAAAATAAAATAAAGTAAAATAAAATAAAATAAAATAATTTTGTTGTTGGATTTGCGGTCTATTTTGTTTACAAATTTTTAAGTTTTGAGCAAGCTCGAAAAGGGATCTGATGATGAGCCTGGAAACTCTGAAACATGTAATGCTATCCATCGCTGTTGATTTATCTTTGTAATTTTTCTCCAATTATCAATTTTTCTCAAAAACTGACAATATTAATTCGCTTAGAATTATTGTTAACTGGTCTCGAGTTTGCTCAAAACTTACAAATTTGTAAAATAAAATAAAATAAAATAAAAATAAAATATCCAGTTTAGCATAAATTACCTGAAACCACATAATTTTATCTACATAACTTTCATTTATTATATCTTAACAACAGCAAATGCTTAAGCGTTTTTCTTAGAATACCACTCCTGGCCACTTGTGTGGTTGTATTTAACACATTTTGCGAACTCTAATAGGTTTAAGAGGCCATGCACTCGATGTTGAGTATTAAACTCGTGATTGCAATGCGGGAGACCTCTTTCTCTTTTGCTTTTACTTATGCAAATATGTTTGTAAGCAAGCATCTTAAGCTTCTAATGCTGACGTTTTACTATGATTTACAGTCAAAATTTCATAAAATTTATTATATAATTTCAAGCATGCAACCAAACGAAATGACATGAGCTCACACACGAACAGCGGCGCATTGCAAGCAAGCAAAGTAGTCATACAAGCTTTCCACGCTGACGCAACAACAAATTTTGCATTGCGTTTTTGGCAAACAAACCGCTTCGGTAATTCATTGAAATTCATGACTTTGTTCTACACAATTCGCGTGTGCTCACTTATTTTGGCACAAAATCATAGACATACGAGTGGAATGTAGTAATAATAGAATAATGCGATACATATGTAAGCACCTCTGTATCTATCTACAAGTACATATGTATGTAAATGCAAATTTTGTTTGGTAGTAATTTGGGCCGAGTTTACGTGGGTTCGGGTATTCAGAAAATGTGTTGCTGTTGTGATTGTCGGATTTTTCGAACCCAAGCTTAACTGGTGCTATATTCCAGCACAATATCACTCGACTATAGCGGTTGGCTAGTTATTGTTAACATGCATTCAGTTGTACATAACTATAAGTAGTATATACTTAAAGTATTGCATCACATAAGGTAAGAATATAATTCATGCACTTTTTCATAAACAAATGTGGAGTAATTGATAAAAGTTCGTAAGGATGGACAATTTCTTGTTTACGTCCTGTAGTTCTATTTTGGGTAGAAGAATAAAATGATGAATGAATTTATGGTGAACGAGCGCAAGTCGAAGTTATTACCAGACACTCGATGTCTGAGTGTGTTTTTTTTTTTTTTTTATTATTTTTATGAGAGGTATCCGCTTATGAGGGGTGTGGTAATAAGCTTGATGATATAATTTAAAAATCAAAAAATAAAAAAACACATTTGAATAATATTTTAGCTAATACACAATAACAACTTGCCCGATTTTAATAAATTTTATTTGAACTTGGACAAAAAAAAAATTGGAAAATTCTCAATCCTTATTTGTATTAAATAGTGTCAACTTAATATAAATAAATAAATGAAAAAAAAAATGTTAATTCATTTCCCTGCTCTCACACTTCCTGCAGTATTCAGCATTCTTAATTCTGAAGAACGTAATGTACTACCAAATATTTGTTAGTCCCCACATAAGGATGAACATTGCTCTCTATAGCCGCACATTTGCATATCTGCATGCTCATCTATGTACCTACTAGGTATTTATATTCATACTGAGTGTACATATATATTTACATACATACATACATACATATTTATGTATGAATTAAATAAGTGTAACTTGTTCTGAACACGCCAGCGAAAACATAATGCAAATAAATTTTATGCATGCAAACAAAATGGCGTGTTATGTATGAGTGTGTGAGACAAATGTAGAACATCCTTGCATATCCTGCTCAATTGTTTTCGGTTTATGTTGTTTTCTCCGATTTTGTTGCTACATTGATGGGATGTTCACTGTCGTACGATGTTATTTCATTTTTGCCTTTTGTTTATATTTTATTACATTTTATTTAATTCATGATTGTTGTTCTATGGATTGTATTTGCAGCTTTGGTTGATGCATGCCTTGTTTTTGTATACCTAGTTGTGTTTAGCTCAAATATTATTTTAATATTGTTCTTCAAACTGTTGATTGTAAACTCATGAAAATGTATATATGCGAGTATATGGCCTTTCGTTCTCGAGTGGTAAGTAAGCTTTAGAACACTTTTATATGGATGAAGTCGCATAATAGTCATACCCACTTGTTCTACATAAAAAGCTTCAACAGAATAGAACAAATGTTATTATATGTATGTACATGATAACTCGTTTTATGGTCTTAGACACAAACATTGGAAAAGGGAGTGCCTGAATCAAAATGTTTAAAATCGATTAAGGGACACGGTCTCTTACTTCACAGGTGGTAGTACTTGCGCTATATCACGAAATTTCGCGTTGACAATCGGACCACTTTCATTGCCACCTTTAGTTGGAGTTCAACCGTCTAGGAGATTGTAACCTAACCAATGTACTCTTCCCATGTTTCCTTTGTCGATTGAAAACCCTTGAGAGCTCTTTGGATATAGACAGTACTTCTGGTATAAGCCGAGGTGCCAAGAAAGAACTCGCATTCTATGTTCTTCAAAAGACATGTGGAGCTAACAGTACCATTTAACACAAAGGAAAGCAGGACATGGGTAGCAAGAGGAAAAAGGCACCAAATCCACGATAAACTAATTAGTTGCTGCTTGAGGCCCCATACTCCGTCTGCTATGGGGAGGTGATTTTAGAGCGTAAATTTTGTTTGCCGAACGCCTGATAACGGACCCTTGAGGAAAGCAGCCTGCGACTTGGAGCTTTTCTGCGCCATCTGCCTTTTCGCACTCAAGCAGCTGGTTTTCAGATATACCCCTCAAGTTTTTAATTTCTTTTTTTAGACGGTTATGGATAACAAGAGAGTAAAAGCCACTTTCGGTACTTTCTTGGGCACACAGTCTGTCCCAGGGCACTTCTTGTTATCTAGTCTTTTAACCGCTTGAAAAACTACGTCCACGGTCCCTTCCGCAACGTTTTTAAGACAGTACGAAAATGTTGGCATAGTGTCATATTTCTTATTCAACTTTTTCAAAACAATTTTGTAAGCTTCAGCCCAGGGGTGGCTCTCATCATTTTCCCAGAGGTTAAGAAAGCATTGTTGCGCTTGATTATTAAGACAACCCCCAACTGTGTATATTATGGCCATTTTCACTCGACTTAAGACTTCCTTACTTGTTGTGTCAGCACTTGCTGCACTTTAAGCAACAGTCAGGATGAAACATAAAAATTGCAAAAATCTGTCGATGCTTTATACATATTTTCAAAAGCAACTCTAATATCGTTAGAAGTTGTAATCAAATTTCTGCATTTTCTTGTTAATGCATTTTATGAAATTTTGCAAAATTTTTGCGAAGAAAATGCAATTCCAATTACACGATTTTCATTTTTTGTAACTCTACGGCATGAGACCGGGCGAAATCAGGTTCGTTTACTTGTATCAGAATGCTCCACAATGACTCATCTCACAATATTTTCATAGTCATTTCCACTAGAAATCTGCATTGTTGTTCCAAATCGTTTTTTTTTTAATCTTGATCAGCTTTGTGACCTCAAACGAACAAACATAAATATCTACAATCCACTCTAGATAATTCTTTTGAATGATGTAAAATACTAAATTTGTAAAAGACTGAATTAAGTTTTATTTCTGGTACGACTTGAATCGAATACGAACAAAAACAATCACTCCTATTCTGCATTACAATTACGTTCCCGCTCTACGCTCCGCTTGGATCGTAAATATGCATTCTGAGTTACGCTTGGATCGAAAGAAAAAGAGGAAGAGCTATAAGTTTTTGGAAGTCAGCTGTTTGCCTTGGAATGTGTGAAATTGAAACATAACAAAGCAATTTAAATTACACAAATTATTACTTTTGAAATAAAAGTAAAGCTTTATTATGATTTATAAACTTAATTGTATATGTTTGAGCATTATTGAATAAATTGAGTGAAATTTTATAGATCAATTGACTGATTGTAGCAGACAACGAAGGACCAACAAAAAGCAAGAGGACACTGTTGGTGGATGTTACCACATCGTCAGTAGGTAGCTGGTATTTTCCATAGAGCTAGTGCTAGAAGAGTGCGCTTTGTCGACCAGGTACACAGATGGTTGGCGTCGCATCGTGGGGCCACACCATACGCCGAGCAAACATTAGACATGTCAGGGTTAAGTCTGACAGCAGGTGGTACTTTTCGCTGTAGGAAGACATTGGCCGCCCCAAAACTGACAAAGAAGTTTACAGAGTATGAGTGGGTGCTGTGGAGTGGCCACCGGTGCACGTTTGGATATAATGGCAAAGTCAAAGCCATTACCTTAGTTTTAATTTCGTTAGTAATATTGTTTGGTGTTTTGAATGCTAGTCCAATTTGTAATTGTTTACAACCGGCGCCGGTGCTAATGCGGGTCCAAAAATATTAGATCTCCGTAGGCGGATTCACATTCCTGGCATCGAAACGCGTCTTTTGATTTCCCTCCCTACATTTTTGGACAAGTATTAGCACTCGGCTCCGGTCGAAAACAATTACCCTGCAAACATATCAAAAAACATCATTAGAGCACAAAAACAAAATATAGCGAGCGTTTTACAACTTTTACATACGCGTTTTACTTAAATTTTAAGAATTTCAACAAAAAATCGCGGGAATTAATCGTAAATTGTTTGCAAAATAAAAAACAAGCATTTATCCGCGAACAAAATTCCAACGTTGAAAAACGGAGCTACGATCGAAGGGCAGAATTAGCAGAATTGGAAGTTTCGAAGTTGAACGTAGCGGAATTGAAACGCAGAATACCAAAGTTGCCAAGCGGAGAAATTTTCGATCCAAGTCGAAATGCAGAATAGGGGTGAATAGTGTGTGTCTATGACCTAATGAGTGGTGCGAAAGGAAAGTGCCTGGAAGCTGAGGGCTGGTTGTCAAGCTCAAGCAAAACAGATCGGTTTCATAAGAAAGCCAGAGATTTAAAAATTCGAAATCGGTACCACGACAGTTGAGCTGGTACCAGAGCGTACCCGATTCCTATATGGCAAAATACTGTAAACATAAATATTATTTTGTTTGATCCGTCAAGTCTCATTGCAGCAAAGTTTGCTCTGTGAACAGGCAGACAGCATTTGGAATGTTGAACTCAGAAATAAAATGAAAGCGGATGGATTTGAAATGCACAACTTTTAAAGCTATTTCATAGAATGCCCTCAAGACCAATGTTTATACCAAACGAACCAATGAAACCAATGAAGGACCTCTTCGAGCCATACTAAACCAAAGATTCCTCAGGCAAGGCCACAAGCCCAAGAATTTTCAATAATGAAAAGTTTATTAAAACCGTAAATGGCTGAAAACATTTACATTAAATATAATGTAACAATAAAACATATATATTGAGATATCTACGATATTTAATATACTCGTATAAATAAATAATAACAGTCTTATACATAGAAAAAATTTAAACAATAATTTCATAATATGATGAACAATATCAGTTCATAAAACCGTAAAATGAAGAATCGTGCAGTTTATTGTATATGCAGACCACGCTGTCTTCTCTTACCACCAGCCACCCTTTTGTACTTTATGCACTTTGTGCAATATCGTCTTAAATACTGGCACCTTGACCGGGAAGGGATGCGGTACCTTAACCGTGATATATTTAATGACTTCAAAAGGTACACGTTTCTCGACTGGCACTGCTACTGGCTTTTCAACTGGATATGGAACCACACGCTCGACGGGAACTCTGAGCTCTTTTTCCACCGGCACCGCCACATGCTTGGTCACTGGTATGTGTATGGGCACTGGCTTGCTAACGGGCACAAAAACCGCATGAGAGACTGGAATTTGCACGTTTTCACGCACGGGCACATGCACTTTCTTCACAACCGGATAGGGAATATAATTGATGATATCGGGTGCCGAATGACCACCATCTGATTGATGCTGTTCGGGTAGATAATTGTTGGAATCATCGTATGCATGAGGAGAGCTGCCTTCTTCTTCTCCGTCTAAAGAGGCACCTTCAGCGCTACCGCCATGGTGGCCACCAAACGAGAATTCTATATCAGCACCTGAACCAGATGATGGCGCTGAATCTGGGCCCGAGTGTGTGGATGAGAAACTACTATCATGTGGTGATGAGTAGTACTGTAAAGCACTTGCTGTGGGCTGTTGTTGTTGTTGTTGTTGATGTTCATATGTCGCAGCAGCAGCAGAAAGTTCATCGTAACTGCCGGAATTATGCTCGTAACGATGCAGAAAATTGCCTTCGGAGATTTTATCTTTTAGTTGTGGTGTTGTTGTATGTGTTGCTGCACCAGCGCCATATGATGAGCTGTATGTACTACCGTGCGCAGGCAGGAAGCCATTGTGCGTGCCAGCTGTGTGCAAATTGTATAGTGCCGTAGTAAGTGCATCATTGCCACTTGAACTAGCAGAGTTATAGCTACTGGCACTACTACTACCCCAGCCGTTACTGCCTAAGTTGGCGTTGCCGCTACTACTACTGCTGCTATCGTCTTGATTGTTTTCCCCAATAGTATGTCCTGCTGCGCCGGATGTACCCAATGTGGCGGCGTCATAATCGTTTTCTTGCTGTTCTTCATAAATTGGTATGTGATGCTTTGGTACAACCACTTTTGTTGTTGCACCACTAACACTACTGCCTTCATGTCCCACTGTGCTCCAACTATTGCTATTGCTGTTGCCGCTACCGAAACCGCTACTAATGTGCCGCAAACCCGAGAGATTTGTGAGATCATTAAGCTTTGCTACTCCAAAGTTGTAACTACGACCGTTGCCACCATTACCACCATTATGGGTATTACGCCATTCACCGCTACTGCCGCCATAACTGCTAGCACCAGCAACACTAATATTTATGCCACTATAACTACGACGAGCTGCTTTTCTTGCCGCTTCTTCAGCTTCGGCTGCTGTTGTCGACGCTACAGGCTTTGTGGCAGTGGGTGTTGCTGCAATTCTATTATGATTGTTGTTACTGCTGATATTGCTACCATTTCGCTTGTAATGAAAGTCGTAATAGTATTGTTGTGATGGATGCTGTTGTTGTTGTTGTTGTTGTTGGTGTTGCTGTTGTCCCAAATGATTTGCATAGACATGGGCCATGTTTTTGTGGCCACCGCCGTTGCTGTGTATTTCTCTTGCTTGCCCCTCAGACGTTGATGAAGTTTGTGTTGCTGCAACATTGCAGACAATTGACAGTAAGGTTGCTGTTGCTAAAGCAAGTAAAAATTGCTGCAGGCCAAACGTTTTCATAGTGCGGCGTTTAATTTGATGCAAAATTGTGGCAGCATACGGAGTCATGAAAAAATAAGAGGAAGTTAAAATTAAGTGGGCACATTAAGTCAATTTTGAGGTGGGTAATATGTATGTAGTATATGCTGCACGAATGTACATATGCAACATAATCCAACTGAAAAAGTTGAGCTGTTTAGTTATGATTTTGGTGTCATGCGTCATGATTAGTCTTTCAAAAACAAAGCAAATCAAAACACAAAATTTTAAACTAAAAAAAAAAACAAAAACATAAAGAACACAAGCTGATTCGACTCAACTCATCGCACAGTGAATCGAATAGAACAGGCTAGCTGGACAAAATTATTTTATGGGATTTTCGGACTTAAATGACTGTATCCAAGTATATTGTGCACATTTAGGTAAAAATGAAGTCTAAGGACAAAATATGGTTGGATAATATACATACGTACTAGGGTGGGTCAGAAACAAAAAATCGATTTTTCATTTATCTCCATTAAAAAGATATTTACAGCCAAACATTGAAATTAATAATTATTTTTATTCCATCTGTTTGTTTTGTCTGATTTGTCAATACAAAAATTAGTTCATTAACCCTTCTGCTACGTTAGAAAAAAATCGCACTTTTAGTGTTTTGGGTCAATATGACCCACTCATGAAAACTTAGCGCTGCTAATAATTTTTTTAACCAAACTTCATTTTTTTTTTCATCTAAAATCATTTATTATTTAATATAGAAAAGATTTGCATTTCTTGGTTAATGTTTTACTGGCAGTTTTTACACACTAAGCTGCTAATTGCGAAGTATGTTTCTCTATGACAGTGAAGAAGAAGCGGCAAATTTTCTACGACATACAAAGTGTTTTTTGCACTCATGCATAAGACAGAGGTTCGCAGATTTGTTAGTACTAATGAAGCTTTCAATAATTGATAAAGATGGTATGCGAAAAATAGAAAAAATGTATGCCATTTTCCATAAATACTGTTCTTTATAATAGTTTCCTAAAAATGTATACATTAGGGTATACTAAATCACATGGCTGGTCAAATTGACCCAGTAACACAATAAGTGTAGCAAAAACACTTTAAGATATTTTTAGTAGTGTTAAAAACCATTATGGTTGTAATTTGTTAGCAAACATGCAGGAAACAAGTGGAAGAAGAATCAACATGAATCTATGAAAGAAACCTATGAGTTTCGTTAAGTTTTTCCTATAATTGGGTCAAATTGACCCAAACATAGCAGAAGGGTTAAAAAAAATGCAAGTTTATTTTCGTTGAAATAACTCATTCTATGTTAACATTAAACTAAAAATACTTCAAAGATATCCTTATTGCTATAAGTAATATAAATTAAAATGTAAATAAGTCTTAATCACTATCAGTACTTTCCACATCTGAACATCTATTAACAGAGTCTGCACAACCTTTTTTTTAATCGAGAAGGAATAAGATAGAAAAAAAAAGTAGTTGGTCCAATTTGTGCCGAACGAAATTAGTACATTTACAGACTACGGAGCCACGGCTATGATTTACATAAATTTCAGACTGGAAGCTGGTGGAATACTACTACTTTTTCTCTAACAAATGTAAAAATTTGCAAAAAAAAAATATAAATTTTCAAATTTCGGCGTGTTTTTTTGAACAACAACATGGTCTAAATAAAAAACTTTTTCTGAGATTAGCAGCTATTTAATTACATCCACATCAGCAAATATTAAGTAAATTTTTTTTACTCGTGATATTTGGACTATTAGCTGCCATCTACAATATATTTTTATTTAAAATTCAATGGTCACTTTTGTCCAGCTAGCTTGTTCCATTCGATTCACAGTGCATCGCCCTGATTATTTCAATATATTCATTAACGGGCTCATTTCCGATTTTCATACTCAGAAATATTAGACCAAAGTTCATTGGGTAGTCCTTGTTTAACCCTATTTTAGCTTCAGAAATCGTTTTATGTGTACTATATCTCACTGTTACAGAATAATAGCCATTTTAAATACAAGTGCTGAAGGAATACATTAAAGAGAGGGCACCATCCTCGTCCCATTTCACACATTTTCACAATGAATATTTATGGCAAATACAGTATTGCGTAGCTTAGAACGATCTGTTTGTCCCAGGGACAATTATTGCCTAACTCGTGCTAACTCCGGCCTGATATTTTTAACTATGTAAATATTAATCTTTGTGCGCTATTTGTTGTGCGCCCATCATACTTTTAATTGCTCAACAGAACAGACCTTTTTCAATTTCACTTTCATGCAACTTCAATGATATTGCTGTTTCCCAGAACTTCTGTTAGAACTCATTGGCTATGGCAGTAAGAAGTACTATTACAACAAAAGCAACATAGCCTTGGAGTTGGGAATTGCCGTCGTACATCAGAAAGTTTTTGTATAGATAGCCATTTTCACAGCAAAACTGAGTTGAAAAATCTCCTTGAGGTTGACTTTATTATCCTTTGAGTATATATTCGTTTTGCCGTGATCAAATTGTTCTTCGATTTATTTTTTAACCAGCCTTTACCAGTGGGTTGCACCCCACATTTCTATAAAAAATATGCAATGCATATAAAAAAAATTAAATTTGTAACCTTATATAACCCGCGCCGAATTACAGTGGTCTAGCTTAAATACTTCCAAAGACATGGACTATGAAAAACTCCAGTTGTATGG
Organism: Sphenella marginata; assembly: GCA_951509765.1. Lineage (NCBI taxonomy): Eukaryota > Metazoa > Arthropoda > Insecta > Diptera > Tephritidae > Sphenella > Sphenella marginata. The sequence goes on along the minus strand of OX608079.1, from coordinate 88,522,994 downwards.
AGTGCAGGTGATAGGAATTACCCTCACATAAGCCCTGACAAAATTTCAATGGTCTAAGCTAAATGCGTTCAGAGATATGAACTATGAAATATTTCATTCGTATGGGAGGGGCCACGCCCCCTTTTTAATATGCCCAGTGTTTTGAAAGTGGTAGGAATTAATCCCATATAACCGGTCTCTATCAGAATTTTTTTTTCAAAATTGGATTATATTTTTCTACCAAATTTCGCAATAGCGGGTTTTTAAAAATGTTTGGAAATATGTTGATCTACGATTCAGCCTTCGATATAGTGCGTTTCATGAATATAGCACACTAATAATTTACATGTTTTTTTTCTTTTATATACTATCATTTAAAGATCATCTGCATCTTTTTTTTCAACATTGGACACTTCTCTAAATAGTTAAAATGCCAAACTTCTAAAGTTATAAAACACACTATAAGTCCAAAATCTTGTTGCAAACTGACTTCTGTCAACTAATTTCTTATATTTAGCGCTGAGCTGCATACCATTCCAATCCAGTTTCGAAATTGTGTTTTTGTTAACCACACTTTTATGTTCGAAATAGATTTAAGAATATTATCACTAAGCAGTTTATGACACTTTCGAACTCTATGAAATTCTTTCTTTTACCACACCATTGCCAAAACATTTAAAAAAAAATTATTGTACAATTCACTTCAACTGCATGCAACTCACCCAGCTTGCAGCAGGCGTTGCCATGTTCGATTCTTATAAACGTCTCCCTTTAGACTTTTCTAAATCCTTCTGTATTGCTAGCAGCTCAACGGATTTCTATGCAGCTCCTGCAGTTATTTTCACTTGCACCAAAAGCGACCTTGACGACGATTGAATAATAGAGCGAATGTGCATAAATACAAAACTGCATAACATTTTATATCATTTCCTCTTGTTCGAACGCCAAAAAGGCAGCCAAAATGCCGAATAGCATAAAATTGGAGTAGCGCCCAAAAGCGGCAGTCGAGGCAAATTGAATGCTATTGGATTGTCTGGTGCTTAGTGCTTTACAGTTCACTAACGGATGTTTGATTTGAAAAATTATTGCACAATTTCTATTATTTTTTTTTGCAATGAAAATCGTTGGCATAGAAAGGCAATCAGGTGAACAAGGCAACACACAAAACGGCGGCTCATATCATGAAAAGGAGGCCAAATTTAATGTTGCAAGGAGAAGAGAGGTGTTTTGGTTGGTAGTAGGAAATGGTCTTAAGATAACAATTCAAAGAGAGAGAATAAGTAGTTGTACTTGAAAATGTAAAAGTACGGTTGCAAGTTGTTGTTGCACAAAGTCATAGTTTTGAAAGGAAAATTAAAAGCGAAAGGAAGTTTATTGGTCAGGGGCGTTTGAAAAAAGGGTATCGCGAGTATCAACCGCATTTTATGACAATAATACGTAAAGTTTTGTTATGCTGAAAGAAAGGTCCAAAATTTCTTAAAGATCCGAAACACGTAAAAATGCTACTAGAATGGTCAGATCAAAATGATCCCAAAACTAATCTCTATATGATAATGAGATGCATCCGAATGTTTTGAACTTCTACCACATTTAGTTTTGTTGAGTTAAACCCAATCAATACAAGGCTCACTGTTTTGCCTCTTTGTCCAGGGCAGAGAATGAGGCAGCTCTATGAAAAATCTTTAGAATCGACAAAGGGATGGCTTGTTTCGATTCTCTACCTTTTTTTTAACAGGTATGGCGTAAACGGAAAATCTATTCTTAAGTTGCAGTCATAAATTTCAACCAGCGTACCCTTGACCGAATTCAGCGGTCGAATCGCGACATGCGATCCGTGATCGAATACGATTTTTTAAATATCAATAGTTCTGAACCAGTAATTCGGAATGACGCCATACGTGAGTAATTATCTGGAACTACCGGTAGGTTCAATTATGTATTATTATTCCCTTAAAAAGCTGGGAAGTTTCAAAGTTTTTGTGGTTTAAAAGTTTGGATTAGATCAAGGATCGTATGTCGCGATTCGACCCCAGTGCTTGGGTCAACATAGTAAACCACACTGTATAAGAGTTTATATCGTCCCTGCCGTATTTGAACAAATCGGTGGGTAGATAGTCGGCCTTAGTCATTCGTCGCAATGAATCTGGCATGCTCCTTTACAAGCACGACTGAAACGGGGACATTTTTTCCAATACCTAAATCTTCCAAACTCTAAGAATACTACTATTCGAAACCACTATTCGAATAGTTTATTCGAATAAACGAATAAATAATACGAATAATTATTATTCGAATTACGAATACCTTTCGAATAAAAATATTACTTATTGGAATAATTTTTATTCCAATAGTCCCCTATTTTAAATCGCGTATAACTTTCTTTTTTTCTTGTTAAAATTGTTCAACCCTAAAGCAACTCCAATGCTCCGCCACTGTGCTTTCCTTCTTTCACCCAAATTAAAAGTGTTACGCGATCACTTGAAATCATAAACCAGTCGAAATGCATAGCAGTCAAAGTGATCCAAATCAAGCCAAACGTTTATAATGTACCAGCAACAACGAATTGTTAACAGCAACAAATTGTATTAACAGTAGTTAAGTGTATTGCTTCATTTTGCTGGCAATGCAAGCAAAGAAGTTCAAAGTCAGCACTGTTGCAAGGCAAGCAATGCCAAAGCAACCAACGTGCATTGGCAAAAGTCACAACAACTATCTAAAAACTGTAAAATAAAAACCGTAAGATAGTAACAGAAAATTTTTTATTGTACGCTGTATAATTGCATAAGACTATGTTAGCGACATGCTGTTAGTTGCGGAAGTATGTAGCATATTCTATTTAGGAACTCAGTTGTGAGACATAGCCGGGAAAAATGTGGGAAGTGACAAACAAAATTCATGTTCATAGTGATTGTATTACGATTAATTTTGCAAATATTAAAATGATTAGTTCGATTAATTAGAACAGATTATTTTATAGGATTTAGGGCCGTTTAATCAATATCTGGTTATGATAAGCTTTATCACATGATACCTTAATAATGGGCTCGCTCAGAATGCCAAAAGTCTGTTTAAGTTATTATTATATATTATATCGACAGCCACACTACAAAACCCCGTAAGTCACTATTTTTCCAGAAATAAGGTTCTGAGCCTTTCCCATAGATCGTGATATTTCGCACATTAAAAATCAAAAATCAGTCAAAATCGGGTTACAACTTCCCGTTTCTTTCCAGTGGTGAAATGAAATAACCGTCGCCCATATACATACGTTATAATTATTACAGTTTTTTCCCTCTCCTGAAAACTTTTTGATTTTGGACATACAGGGTTTTGCAGTGTGGCTGTCGATATATTATATTATTACCAGCTTTATCTGGTTACTGTGAACGTTTTTATGAAAACTTCACAAAACTTTCATTGTGAACGCTCTTGTTTACAAATTTAAATGAACCATTGGCGGCCACAGTGGAGTGTTGCCGGCTGTTTAAGCGACATAAGCTACGGTTATTTCGGTCGTTTATTTCATTAGCATTGCAAACTGTTGTAATTTGCAATCAGCTTATGAAATATTTCGAAGATATAGTTTATGTTTTGGAAAGCCAAAGGGCGGTCTTTCCAAGCGAAAATGAGGAAGCGAATCTCACGCCATGCCTCAGAGCCAACAGTGCTCGCCACCAATAATACATACATACCCTCTCGCTCACCAAAGAACAATTTTGAACATTTAGGCAAACACGGTCGTCAGAACCTGGGCCAAATGAATAAATACAATTTGAGCAAAACGGTCACATAGCACCTGAGCCAAATAATAAAATAAAAAATAATAATAAATTAAAAAACAACTCGCCTTCTCTAAAGCTTAGACACCGGCCTACCACACCGAAGGTCCGAGTTCGAGCCCTGGTACAGGTTACATCAAAAAGTGGTTTGAAAAGGTTTTTTCAAAACGGGGTCGCCCCTCGGCTGTGGTTTGGCAAACTCTGCGAGTGTATTTCTGCCATGAAAGGCTTCTCAGTAAAAATCCATCCATCAGAAGATAATCGGTGAATTCGCGCTAATTCGATATTAAGTAAACGGCTCTTAATAATTTTCGGAAAACAATTCCTCGATAAAGCATATTCAATTGATTAATGTTGTCACCGCCACCAAAGGCCGTAGTCATATCAAAAGTCGTTTGTAGCGTTCACAACGTTTTTCGTGGCTGTGCAACGCTTCACACTTTATGTCAATAAACTATGATTTTTAACTTTGGCACAGTCGCAAACTCATAAAAAGTTGCATAAAAATTAGATACTCGTGCTTTTTTCGAATTATAGCATTCGTAAACATTAACTAATTATCGCACGAGCAATAAAATATGACAATCTCATTGGTGTTAATGTCGTTATATCAAAAATAAAATTATTAAGCTAATTAGGCAAAATCTGGAAGCTCAACCTTATAAGTATAAACTAATTTAGGCTGTTGTATCTTAGCCAAATGGTTGAACCGGCTGATGTTCGATTGTGTACGGAAACCAAAGTCTAAGGGACATGTTAGGCTGGCTGACCCTTTTCAGCGGATTTTCTAAAATAGAAGAATGTACGAAGACAAGCTGTCAGCATACGTTATCTTCATATATGAGCGGATAGAATGAACAATTTCACACGCGCAAACGTTGTTTTACAACAACAATAAGGGATTTGTATTGCAAATATAATGTTGAAGCCACCCACCTAAAAGTTCTTTTCTTCATTCTCATAACTGTAAGTTTAATGAAACAACACAAAAATCGCTTAAAAAAAATTTCAAGCCAACTTGCCCATTACCCAAATAGGTACTTTCTTTATAGCGCTCGCGTATTTGACATTTTGACCGCTATTACATTTTCCTTCCGCCTAACTTTGTCTGCTTATTACTTATGCACACACCCGGCAAGTATTTTCTTTTTTGCAACATTACTATAATCATGAAGCGTTGTAGTGCTTTTGCGTGAAAAATTTAAAAGTGAACGCCTTTAGCGTGCACCTGCCCCAACAAACCAATTCGGCGACAGGGCTGCTGTGCGGCTGCACTTGAGGCTATTTGTGTTGTGGCTTAGTGTTTCATTGGCTTTGTTTTTGTTAGAGCGTTAGTTAATAAAATTTCGTTGCTGACCAACCATGCTGACTTTCAATTGAATGCTATGTCTATCCATTCATTCATTCATTCATTTATTTACAATTTTTAACCGTTCCATTCAGTCGCTCGTTTGGGTTACGACTTTTGTGCCATTTAAGCCGTTTGCGCTGCGCCGCGTCAATGTTTGTTGAGTGTTTGTGAAGTGCACTTAAAAAAGTACACTCAAAAGTCATAAAGTTTTGTTGGTGTGTTGAGGTAGCATGTTGTTGTTGTTGCTTACATTGTTGTTGTATTGCACTTTTATTTGATTTGTTGTTAACTTTTTGAGTTGTGTTCTTGTTATTGTTGTAGTTGTATCTATATTTTTTGGATGTTTGGGCGTATGTATGTAAGTACCTATAGTAGAGTGTACCTGATTTTGACTGCTCACGAAAAAAATGGATACGCGAAAGGGGTATTGGAGTATTGAGCAGCGCGCTGGAAGCTGGAAAATTGGCTCTTTCGGAGAAGAAGGACAAGATGACAACTTTGTAGCCAGGAAGATTTTCATTTATTGACTAAGCGCAGCGAGAAATCCTTTCTTTTGAAGGTTGAGTGATGTGGATTGGCAGAAATCAAGCGAGAATTTGTTTTTTGGAGTTTGGGATTTAAGAAATGATAAATGCATCATAAGGCGCATTCTTCTGGTAGTTGTCGCTCTGGCTCACGCTCAATTCTCACGGGAACAGTCCGGTTCATGGTTATGTAAGTTGGCAGCACTGACAGAAAACGTCACTTTTTTACAGCAAGAAGAAGAGAAACAAACAAACAGATGGTGAAAATAAGTGAACATTTTTTGGTGGTCGATGGCAAGTTGGCAGCAGTACTATCATTGTTGGACGAATTTTCATTTATTGTTTCTTGTTGTTGCCTTTTCAACGGCTGTCCATACAAATTGATGGAGTCATTGTTGGGAATTGTGGCAATTCTGACATTTAATGCGTAAGTGCTGCCAAGTTGACACAAAAAAACCAATTTAATACAGCGTGAACCAGAGTTCTATGTGGATTTATCTGGCTCAAGTTGTTATTGTTGCATTTGCAGGTAAAATTTTTTATCTATCTCCGGTTCACTGCCAGAAGAATGCGCCCATAGTTGATGTCTTAACAACCGTGTACCCGTGGATTAAGACACTTGTTGAAAATTTAAAACCGCGACCATTTTTCTATTGTTTTATGGTGGCTTTCCGTGTTGCTAATTTTTAATAGCATTCTATAGTACCGCTTTTTTGGTCCGAGTGTTGTTTCTACAAATTTGTTTAGCTCTTTCTATTCTTCTGTAGCGTGCAAAAATTTTTTTCAATGATGTTTCGGTTGTGATTTAGTAGACATCTCATTCGACAACTTGCCGCTTCTCTCTCCCTCTTGAACATTTGAAGAATCTGTGTTTAATGATTGAGATCAGCCTTACTGTCTATCTGCCTTTTTCCAGTGCTCTTGCCAAATTCTAAGCGTTTTCTCTTACCCATCCGAGTTCAGGAGGTGTGAAAGGAGACTTGGCTTGTTTTGGTGTTGTCAACTAGTTTAATATATCACTTAGAAGGAATGAATGTATTACTCTGCAATGCAATGGATTATCAACATTGAGGTTGTTTAAACTTGTTTGAGACATTTCCAGAATATATTCCGGATATCGTCAGACAGCCTAATATACATACATAAATATAGTTTGTTTTGATACTCTTTAATTGAAGTAGGAAGTAATTTTCTGTTTTGAGTAAAACTTTTTAATAGTGTCCATTTACTTTTCACTTCGTTTTTTGATTTTCATTTACCTAATTGCAGTTCAACTTTGAGTTGTAGCTCTTAAGAGTTACTTGTTGATAGTGTTGTACTTATTGTTGTTATTTTAAGATTTTATAACGTTTTTATACAGCTTATATCAATTTTTATTTAACATCAGATATAAAGGTTATGGATTGCGTTGGTATTTGCTCTCATTTTAGTTGTTATGCATGCAGCAATTCGCTTTAAGTTTCGTTTATCCAATTGCAGCGAGATGCAATAAATAAATGCCTAGTTATGTGATAATGAATTTTTAATTGTGGCATTGCTGATGAATGTTCATAATTCATACAGGATGCATAAAATATTTACTTTTGAAAGGTTTGCTTTCGTTCAGGCTTGCTAATAACAAGGTACTCATCTGGAAGGTTGAGGTAGAAAGGCTGACATGAAGATCGTGCAAGAAATGCGTTGAATGGCTAGAATAACCTCGTAATGGCGTCATGATATTGAAATTGTGTTTGAAGGAGTTAACACGAGTTGGGATATAGGTGTACTTGATCGAGGGATCGAAAACGTTAGCCTCCCGAATCGTGTGCAAAGGAAACGGGTGCTATGTGTGATAATCTGTAATACCAGCATTGAAAGATACAAAAATGCATTCAAACAGTCACAGAGTAAGATAGCCTGACACGGCTAGAACTCATTCTTTTATTTTCATACAGTGTTGGGCAAAATTTAGTTAACTAATGATTGATGACTAATGATTGAATGTGTTAGTCATGATTGATGACTAATGATTACTTAGTTCAGTTATTTAAAAATAAAAAATAAGTACCCTGAGATCCCGGAAAATTATTATTATTTCGGGATCATTTCGGGATTATCCCGAAAAAGTCCGGAAACAATCGCGAAAAAGTCCCGAAACAATCCCGAAAATAGTAAGGAAACAGTCCCGAAATGGTCCCGAAATAGTCCAGAAATGATTCCGAAAAAGTCCCGAAATGGTCCCGAAATAGTCCGAAATGATGCCGAAAATGGTCAGGAAACAGTCCCGAAATGATCCCGAAACTGGTCCCGAAATAATCCCTATACAGTCCCGAAACAGTTCCGAAGTTATACCGAAAATGACGACAAATATAATGCACATATGGGTATAATTTTCCGGGATCTCAGGAATTTAGATTTTTTTGAATAAGAAATAACCAGTCACTCATCACTCAAAATTTAAAAAATGATCAATTATTTTTTTTTTTTGTATTTGAATAATTGTTTATTCAAAGTGGCCCAACCCTGATACTCGTAAGGCACTAAGAGAAAATCAATCGTTTGATACATCGTGTAAGGTACTGCCCCTGAAAGCTGAAAACTCAGACAATCCTCCTGAGCAAAGTCCACAAAGAAATTTTTCTCGGAAATGAAAAGAATTTTCGACATCTCCATACAAAATTGGCTGCCGAGTCGCATATTTTGTATGGGGAGAGAGTCAGAAAATTCTTTTCATTTTCGAGAAAAATTTCTTCATGGAGGTAGGTCAGGTTAAGAGCTGCCATACAACAATCATGATTTTTAACCGTTTTTTTGGTACGAAACCCTAAGTGCGCGAGTCCAACACGCACTAGGCCAATTTATTTATTCTACTGAGGTTAGGTTAGGTTGAAGTGGCTGCCGTAAAGGCACACATAGGCCAGTTTCAGAATATAATTCTTAAAATAATTTAAATTATTCTTCACTCAAACATGTCATCTGATAATTTATGATTTTTTGGAAGATTTATCATTCTAGCAAATGAAAACATCCTTTCGACAGGTCCAGACGATGGCCTAGGAGTATTATACTTTAAAAATACATTTTTTATTAGTGGGTAGCGATTTAACAGAGATACATCTCTGTAGTGTACCAACACCTGTGCACCGAGCTTAGTCATACATTCATGATTAAAACTAATGATTGATGATTTGCGATTAACGAATTTAGTCATGACTAATGATTGATCTCGTTAGTTATCATTAAATTAGTCATGACTAAATTGATCATGATTAGATCAATCATGATTGATCAATTGATTGAATATACTAGTTGATTTGCCCAACACTGGTATGTATGTATGTATGTACAATGTTAGATTGTACATATCAACGGACCAATGATAGTTTAATTCTATTTGAACGAACTGTAAGCGGCAGAAACTAAATACGAGTGTACCACTTATAGATAATTTTTAAAGAGTAGCATACTAAGAAAACAAAGGGTTTTCTTTATATTATCCGAATATGTTTATATCGATATAAACTTAAATTAACGATTAAAGCATATTCGTCCATCCCTCCATGCGTCAACACTATAACTTGGGCAATTTATTTTATGTGGCATGCAGTTTCTTTGACACCCAGATCAAATTTCTATTTAAAATAAGGTAAATAACGATAAAAAGTCGATTCTTTTTATATACCAAATATTTTAGAAAATAGAGGAAGAGGAAGACCACCACTCCGATGGAAGGACCAAGTGGAGACCGACCTGCGATCTCGTGGGGTCTCCAATTGGCGCCAGTTGGCGCAAAGAAGAAATGACTGGCGAGCTATGTTGGACGGTCAAAATCGCTCAGGCGGTTAGATGGCCATTTAAAGAAGAAGAAGATTTTAGAAAATACCAAATAAGTGTGACAATCCAATATATAATAGACCTACGACAACCGAAACTACACACCAAATTGATATTGTGTCCTTTCGTACCATCTTAGGACACAGGCCACAAACCTAGGCCATGAATTCTTGTTAAGTTTTTAGAAACGGTAGAATCCTAAGATGAAGTGTTTGCCCACCATGTGGTGTACCCGCTAATTACAGCAGCTATCTTTTTTGTCTGCTGGGTAGCGTGGGCCCTTCTAAGAAAAGCCTGGACTAGTGTTGGATATATGTATGATAATACATGAGTGCTGTATAATGGCCTCGGATTTAAACACAAACAAAAAGAGGGATGCATAGATATTGGTCTTGTCATAGATTATTTCAAATATTTCCAATTTGATATGTGATTTCTTTGATGAAACATCGCTTTAAATTTTGCTAAACGTATATTTCGTTAAATCACACCATCAGAATCGCAAAAGAACACTATCCCTTTCATTAAGAGTTTCATAATAGTTTCAATGCACAATGAAATATCCAGACCAAATATTTTTTCCGTTGAATTGACGACAATGTCAGAGGAGTGCTGATAGGATACTGCCCATTCGAGTCAAAGCCACTGACATGATGTAATGGCTCTGCCACAGATCCGACCAAATATAGTTTACGATTGATCCTTCAACACAAGTTGTATAAATGAGTAGATGCTAGTTATAATAAAACTCAATCATATTACATTTTACACTTTAGCTAAAAGCTCTCTGATTTCGTTTATTCAAGAAAGCAACAAAAATATTAAATATTTTTGATATCTAACCCGCTAACGACTTTAAGGCCAGATCGCTTAAGGGCCTGCGAAGCTCCCTAAAGAAAATCAGAAATAAGAAATGGTAATTGGTAATTGTACTAGCAAAACTTACCCATCCATTGCAAATATGACGGATAGCAAGAGGTAGAACCAACGCTTTAAAAATTAGGGAAGTTTATGTTTTGTTATTATAAAATCACATCCGTTTTAGGATTTAAAAAATATATACTTACTGCATTTGCTGCCATTTTTTTCTTTTTGGTATTTCCTTGTTTTGTAAGTATCGAACTGATGTAAGATCTTAGTATGTTAACACTAACGAGAAATGAGCCTTATATACTCAATTTATTTCTAAAACAAATGACGTTCCTTTTGGAGTTATAGTTGCATAAGCAAATTAGTTTTTTAAAGAACAAAAGTAAGTCATAAAAAAGTAATGAGTAAATAATTTGAAAAGTGAAAAGTAATTGTGTGTCTACACATAATAAAATTGTAATAACTGTATAGATTGCAATTATTTAAAAAAACAAATGGCAGGGATCATTATTGAGGCAGTAGAAGCCATATTAACCGTTTTTAGAATTACTGTCTGTCTGCATGTTTGGGCACTCTTTTCATTTTCGGGAAAAATTTTTTCATTTCCGAACCTAATTATTTCAGTACTTTACTCGAGATGATGGTCTGAGACTTCGGTCAACTGATCCTTACACCCTGTATGTGTAGTGTACCAACACCTGTGCACCGAGCTTAGTCATACATTCATGATTAAAACTAATGATTGATGATTTGCGATTAACGATTTTAGTCATGACTAATGATTGATCTCGTTATTTATGATTAAATTAGTCATGACTAAAATAATCATGATTAGATCAATCATGATTGATCAATTGATTGAATATATTAGTTGATTAGCCCAACACTGTTTTCATACATCTATGTATCGCTTTTGCTGACTTTACTTCAGTTTAAGCTCAAAAGCAAAAACTAAATTTAAGTTACTAGCATGCATAAATATTTACTTTTATCAGTTATTTATAGTATATTAAATTATGTAGATATATTACAACAATAAATTAAATCAAAATTTTCGATAACAACAAATATAGACTAAAATATTCATCAACAAAACCGTATGTAAATGAATATGACAAATACGAATGATGCAAACATGCAAACATACAAACATATGTACATATGCAAGTATGTATTTGAAAAAGAAGACTAAAGCTCTTGTTAATGTAAGTATATAGTATGTACATACATATGTTAGTAAGCATTTGTAAGCAAGCAGACATACACATATGTATATAAGTTATATATGTAGCAATATTTTTGAAAAGATGCGTCTGTCCAGATAAAGTTCTTTAAATAAACAAATAATAAACTAGCAACACAAACAAATGGACTTAAACTTCGATAAGCTCTATCGCACCTAGGCGACAATTTGTTGTATAAATATGAATGTTCAAAACATAAAGTGATTAACAGGGGAAGGAGCCAGGGGAGCAGTTCAACACAAATACTTTCCTTCGAAAAATTTTGCTAATATGTTGTTGTGTTGCGTATATATGTATGACGCACATCTAATACAAGGTGGCATTATCCAATCAGCTGATAGCTACTTTTTCCTCAAATTGTGTCACTAAAAATTTCGACATTAGCCTTACGAATTACAAAAACAAAGTACATTGAAAATGTATGTACGTGTCTATGTGTTTGTAATTATTAGTAGGGCAGTGAGAGTAGAATGAGATAAAAAAATTGATTAAAGCTGCTGTATTTTGATATTTTTTCATCACTGTGCTGGTTATTATGAGACGATCATAAGCTACACCCAGTTACAAAAATTAGTCATTCTGTTGCAGATTACTCGTATTTTAAATGCATATTTAAAATGTAGTTTTGATAAGTAAGATGAGTTTAATAAATGTATTTTGTAGTGTATCATATCAAACTACCAATTCGTTTCTTTCACTCTTTCCTATCTGTTTCTCTCTTATGCCTTTCGTAAGAAGATGGTTGCTATCTTCTACCGATGTTGTATGGTGAATATCTAACGTTGACAGCTGGGCCACTTCTGACAGATCGCCTCCGCTGAGCGATCTCCCGATTCCCTCATAGTTACCTTCAGTGTTCGCGTCATCATCAGCACACTTCTTGCCGTAGTCGTCATCTACTACACTGATGGTTGCATGTTTTCATTTTTTAAAACAACTGCTTAGCGGTGGTGGTATATGCTATCCAACGGGAGGACTCATATCTGAAGAACTTGAACTCTAGAAAACTTACTGGTAGTGCCTTGATGACACAGCTATACTAAATTTGCTAAATTGTCTACTTAATACATGTGTATGTATGTATGTATGTGAAGCTAGATATCAACCCACCATAATATTACACCATCCATATTTAACTCACTCACAAACTTGTTTAGTTGTTGCTTTCGCTAATTTGTTTGAGTGATGTATGTTCCTATTTCACTCTGTGCTCTGCTCCACTTGATAAATATCTACTGATTCTACTCCGAGAAGGACCTCCTTCAATATACTCGTAGAAATATGTATGTATGCATGTAAATGTGTTATTCATATAATGTTTCATGTTAACATGCGAACCCATGCAATGAATTACTCTAATTTAATGGTATTTTATTTACACCCATTTTGTGCCTTTTTTCTACACAGTAACCACAATATGAAGATTCTTTCTGTTTAGCTCAATATTTTGATTTGAGTGCACTCATTCAAATGAAATCGAGTAGAGATACGAGGTCAGTTTGTTAGGTCTTTTTTAATAAAGTCTTTTACTTTTATATACTTAACATTTTCCAAATTTTTATTCATTCTAATCATCTACCCTTTTCAAAGTTATCGATGTGAAGAACTTTTTTTGGCGTGACTACTTCATTTGGAACGTTTGAATGTTCGGTGTCACTGCACTCAAATAATCAACTTTTAATTGAAATCGGTGAATCATAGCTTATAGAAGATTTATAGCTGACGGACTTACGCAAAACAATAATCTTCAGCTCAATTTCGAATCAATTATAACGTGAGGGCTGAGTAGAAGATCACCATAAATATCTCAAAATAGAAAGAACGTCCCTTCTGAATTTTTTTTCAAACACTCCCTATTCCCAAATTAGGTTTAAGAAAACCCCATTGCGGAATGAGTTTCAAAAACGCCCTATCTGTACGAAAATTCAAAACAGTTTTCAAAAGAGTGTTATATACATATGTAAATAAATTTTGATAAAATCCGTTTTTGAAAAATTATTTGAAATTGGGTGATCTTCCACTCAATCGTCGAAATTGCGTTTTTCAACACCTTTCACTATTCTATAATTACTATTTATAACGAAAATAAATAACCTTGTTTTCTGTTATTCTAGAGGACGTGCTTGAAGAGCTGATAAGGCCTCCAATTTCTATTCGTGTTCTCATTTTGACAAAATAAATTTAGAAAATTTTACTCTGCTTTTTTTGAAGTCTCTAACCATTTAACTTTCGTTCAGAATATATATTGGTACATCTCACTAAATTTCTAAGAGGTATTCAAAAGTTCATCACAATTCGTCAAGTCGTTTTTGAGGAAGGATCAGTTATGTCAAAAAACAAATATAATGGCATTAGGTGGAAATCCTAGTAAACACGAGGTAAAATACTTCTCGCTTGATATCCCAATCGGTATATTTAATTTGCGCAAATTTGAAACCAAATCTGAAAAAAATTCTGTAGTCATACTAAGAACTTAAAGCTCATAGAACTCAACATCTACATCCAGTTTCGCTTGTGCTTGGTTGCTGGTATAGCTGGGCTTACAACAAGAAATGTAGACAATATTAAAATAGCACAGATGTCAGATGTGCTGAGTGTTAAAAAAAATGCCAACTTAATTAATTAGTCAAATTCGTCGTACTCGTACTCGTACTCGCTTACACTAGTGTTAGTGCAAGTCTGCGGTTTTAGACATGTGTGTGGGATATAGATACAGTTGCTTCCGGTGCAGACACTGTGCAGCTTGGCGCAACGATATGTATGTATGCAAGTTAGTATACATACATGTATGAGTGTAGTTGCTTACTTTAGAATTAATATATTTAAAATTAATTGTACATTGCAGATGGTGTCTACTCTTGAAACTTTTATAATAAACTTTAATTATTTGCTAAAACTTTTGTCATAATCAACAAAAGACGAATATTCTGAAAGGAAAGGAAGCAAAGGAAAGGAAATCAAACCAAGACTAGTGTGGAAGCCGTAACACAAACCACGGGAGAAACTCGTATCCATAAAGCTGATATCTAAAAAGTAACCGAACCCTGGATCGATGGTAAAACCGAAACCGTAAACTAAACTGGGACAGGAAACGGCAACAAAACAGAACCGAAGCTCACATGGAAAGCAGAAAAGTGGAAGTAAGAACGGAACAGAAACCTTTTGTTGTTGTGGCTATGTTTAGACATGGGTACTCAGAAATCTAATTATTTAATGTTGTCATCAGTACTAATGGAAGTCACAAAAAGTTGGTGGTTACTTAGGTCGACATTGCACTATGGTCTGAAATTTAAATTTTCAGGCATAAATTAGAAGAAGTGGTATTAGGCCATTGAAATTTTGAACACAGGTTATATATGACTTAGTTAAGAAAAATTCCAAGAATAGTTGAAATCGGTCATTCCCCAGGGGTAGGTACTTCACGAAAATTGGTAAATAAGTTATTATCATAATACGCATCGACGATAGCTGAAATCGGCCAGTCCCTAGGAGTACCTACCTTGGACCTATAGTAAAAATTTGGTTTCATAAAATGAAAAATTTGCATATGATGGGCAAAAGTGGTCAAATTATTTTATTATCCAAATATTTAATTCAATAAATTCTTAGAAGTATGAGCATACATATATGTATATATATCGGATATATCGGAATCAGAATTATCCGAGTCGTATTCAGATCCACCACCAGCAACTGGATTCCTTCTTCTGGTAGTTTCTCTCTTTTCCGATATTTTTCTCTAGCGGATAAAGGCAAGCTGGAAAGACGGGGGTCTGAAGAATCCATTGCTCTTGTTCTAAGTTCTACTAATCATATATAGAACAGAGTTGCCATATCCAACAAATTTTTTGTATATTTTAGACCACTGAAATGTCTCAATTAATATTGCGTACCTATTTTTTTTAAATAAGAAAATTTTTTTTTGGATTTATGCCAACAAATTTGAATTTCAGACCATTGTGAGATATGTATATCGTAAGCTCGGATTACTTAACTGAAAGTTATTGTGTGTTAAAGCTCTTTCTTGAAGCTTTCATTGCGCAAAAGGGGTATAAATATTAGTATGTACTGGTTGTTTTAGTTAAAGAAATAAATATATTCGCATACCCACTAAGTATAAACTTCATAGATTTTCAATGTGTGTTACATGGACAGTTAAAATGTAAACAAATACCTCTTTGAACAAAAAAAAGTTGTCAATGATTCGGCAAAGCGAGCTATCGCATTAACTTATCAATATAACCAATGCTTCACAAAAAATAAAAAGCAAATAAAATTTTTAAATGCAAAAAATTTCAGAACTGCAACAAAGAAAAAACCATTCACATTAGGTATATGTGTAGGAAATAATGTATGTAAATTAATATAGCCGAACGTGCCTAGAGCTTAATCTGAAAAATAGTTTGAAACATTGCTTTGTTCATAGAAACTCAAATTTGAATAAACTTTCCACATACTCATGAATAAAATTAAAATTTTTTAAAAGTAATAATCAACAGTAATTGAAGTTTGGCGATGAATGTTTTTTCAACTCTTTGTAATTCAGTTAACTTCATTGTAAATTTTTTAAATATATGTACATACATATGTACGTGCCACCGCATACTTATCATCAAGTCTATTTCGTTCTGCGAAACGCGCAAATTCAAAACCGCGTAAGAAGTATTTGTGTAAAAGCTTAGATTTTTCCACCAGTTCCTCCGAAGACCAGCTCCATGTGATAGCTCAAACACAGTTTTTTTAATTCAATATAATATTAGTTATGGACAACTTATGGCAAAAAGCGGATACGTATTGGCATAAGTTAGTTAAAAAATATAAAAAAAATAAAAAAAATCGAGTTTTAACTATTCGATTAATCGAATATGTTCAGTAGAATCTCGAAAAAGTTAGCCAAACTGTCCCAAGTGTATTTTACTTTTCCGAAATATCTCTTACATATGATGTTGAGCTCATACTGCTGCAAGCTCCAGCTGCGTCCTATGGGTCAGCGTCCTTACCTTCATTTTCTCATCTGCCCCTAAATCTACAAATCGATCGAAAAGTAATTCAGATGAACCACCAGTCATCTTTCAAATAAACTTTCAATATGCAGACATGCCATTTCTAGAGATTTATTAGAGACAAGCAGACCACGCGAACTTCGTGCTACTACGTTTTCAACTCTGTTGTTTGGAGCGTTTTTTGATTTTTTTCTGAACATTTTTCAGAGCCTTTTTGGACTCTTTTCGAAACTCTTTATTGAGGCCTTTTTGAAGCTTTTTAAAAGCCTTCTTTGGCTCCTTTTTTTGTCATTTTGGAGGTTTC
Organism: Sphenella marginata; assembly: GCA_951509765.1. Lineage (NCBI taxonomy): Eukaryota > Metazoa > Arthropoda > Insecta > Diptera > Tephritidae > Sphenella > Sphenella marginata. The sequence continues at coordinate 88,506,127 of OX608079.1, read as the reverse complement.
TATCGACATTTTTATGAACCTTTATGAATACTCGTATGAAAAGGAAAGACACCTTTTAAAGGTCCATGCAGTTTTATGGACACAATTCTGAAAATATGAAATGTGCTATGCTTAAATTTTTGTATAGCCGACTATTGATAAACATTCATGAAAAATGTGATGTTTACCTTCTATTAGGTAAAATAAAAAAACCTCAGAAAATGCTCGAAAACATTCACATGTTTGAACATTGCCGGTCATCCGCTCTCTAAAATTTACTTTCTCACAATTCTCTTTACGCCTACGACAAAAAAGGTCAGAAAACGCTCGAAATCGCTCATATAATTGAGCTTTGCCGTTCATTCGCTGTTTACTAAATAACACTGGGGAAAGGCTCCAATTACGGATTCTCTTTGGAAGTTTTTTGGCAGCGCTTTGGTAACTGTCACTATTTTCAGTATCAGTTGCACTATCACTATCATTATCATTATCGCTATCACTATCATTATCATTATCCATAGCACTATCACTATCACTATCACTATCACTATCACTATCACTATCACTATCACTATCACTATCACTATCACTATCACTATCACTATCACTATCACCATCACTATCACTATCACTATCACTATCACTATCACTATCACTATCACTATCACTATCACTATCACTATCACTATCACTATCACTATCACTATCACTATCACTATCACTATCACTATCACTATCACTATCACTATCACTATCACTATCACTATCACTATCACTATCACTATCACCATCACTATCACAATCACTATCACCATCACTATCACTATCACTATCACTATCACTATCACTATCACTATCACTATCACTATCACTATCACTATCACTATCACTATCACTATCACTATCACTATCACTATCACTATCACTATCACTATCACTATCACTATCACTATCACTATCACTATCACTATCACTATCACTATCACTATCACTATCACTATCACTATCACTATCACTATCACTATCACTATCACTATCACTATCACTATCACTATCACTATCACTATCACTATCACTATCACTATCACTATCACTATCACTATCACTATCACTATCACTATCACTATCACTATCACTATCACTATCACTATCACTATCACTATCACTATCACTATCACTATCACTATCACTATCACTATCACTATCACTATCACTATCATTATCATTATCACTATCACTATCACTATCACTATAACTATCACTATCACTATCACTATCATTATAATTATCACTATCACTATCACTAATACTATCACAATCACAATCACAATCACTATCACTATCACTATCACTATCACTATCACTATCACTATCACTATCACTATCACTATCACTATCACTATCACTATCACTATCACTATCACTATCACTATCACTATCACTATCACTATCACAATCACAATCACAATCACTATCACTATCACTATCACTATCACTATCACTATCACTATCACTATCACTATCACTATCACTATCACTATCACTATCACTATCACTATCACTATCACTATCACTATCACTATCACTATCACTATCACTATCACTATCACTATCACTATCACTATCACTATCACTATCACTATCACTATCACTATCACTATCACTATCACTATCACTATCACTATCACTATCACTATCACTATCACTATCACTATCACTATCACTATCACTATCACTATCACTATCACTATCACTATCACTATCACTATCACTATCACTATCACTATCACTATCACTATCACTATCACTATCATTATCATTATCACTATCACTATCACTATCACTATCACTATCACTATCACTATCACTATCACTATCACTATCACTATCACTATCACTATCACTATCACTATCACTATCACTATCACTATCACTATCACTATCACTATCACTATCACTATTACTATCACAATCACAATCACAATCACTATCACTATCACTATCACTATCACTATCACTATCACTATCACTATCACTATCACTATCACTATCACTATAACTATCACTATCACTATCACTATCATTATAATTATCACTATCACTATCACTATTACTATCACAATCACAATCACAATCACTATCACTATCACTATCACTATCACTATCACTATCACTATCACTATCACTATCACTATCACTATCACTATCACTATCACTATCACTATCACTATCACTATCACTATCACTATCACTATCACTATCACTATCACTATCACTATCACTATCACTATCACTATCACTATCACTATCACTATCACTATCACTATCACTATCACTATCACTATCACTATCACTATCACTATCACTATCACTATCACTATCACTATCACTATCACTATCACTATCACTATCACTATCACTATCACTATCACTATCACTATCACTATCACTATCACTATCACTATCACTATCACTATCACTATCACTATCACTATCACTATCACTATCACTATCACTATCACTATCATTATCATTATCACTATCACTATCACTATCACTATAACTATCACTATCACTATCACTATCATTATAATTATCACTATCACTATCACTATTACTATCACAATCACAATCACAATCACTATCACTATCACTATCACTATCACTATCACTATCACTATCACTATCACTATCACTATCACTATCACTATCACTATCACTATCACTATCACTATCACTATCACTATCACTATCACTATCACTATCACTATCACTATCACTATCACTATCACTATCACTATCACTATCACTATCACTATCACTATCACTATCACTATCACTATCACTATCACTATCACTATCACTATCACTATCATTATCATTATCACTATCACTATCACTATCACTATAACTATCACTATCACTATCACTATCATTATAATTATCACTATCACTATTACTATCACAATCACAATCACAATCACTATCACTATCACTATCACTATCACTATCACTATCACTATCACTATCACTATCACTATCACTATCACTATCACTATCACTATCACTATCACTATCACTATCACTATCACTATCACTATCACTATCACTATCACTATCACTATCACTATCACTATCACTATCACTATCACTATCACTATCACTATCACTATCACTATCACTATCACTATCACTATCACAATCACAATCACAATCACTATCACTATCACTATCACTATCACTATCACTATCACTATCACTATCACCATCACTATCACTATCACTATCACTATCACTATCACTATCACTATCACTATCACTATCACTATCACTATCACTATCACTATCACTATCACTATCATTATAATTATGACTATCACTATCACTATTACTATCACAATCACTATCACTATCACTATCACTATCACTATCACAATCACTATCACTATCACTATCACTATCACTATCACTATCCCAATTTTAAAACCCTGATCTCTTTCATTTGACACCCATATTGTACAAACAGCTTTTAGGGCCAGACCTGGTCCATATTTTAGGCCATTACTCTAACTGACCTCAGTGCCATCTATGTAAATGGTAAATTTCTGCTAGAGACGTTCATTAAAATAAAAACAAATGTTCCAAATATGAACAAAATCGGTTAAGCTCTGCGGTAGCTTGGTTTCATAGAATGTACTTAACAATATTGCAAAATTAAGACGTCTCCGCTGCTATTGTTTTTCGACAGCAACAACAAGTTTAGAATATTCTTTAATCGAGAAACATTCCACAAAGACGGTCCAATAAATTACTTTCTAAAGAATAGAAATCGTTGCAACCGTTTAGACAACGATCGCGGTAATACGGAAGAAATTTTTATATTTACAATTTATTTATTTAGAATTTAGTCGGAATCCAAAACTTTTTAAGTATAAAAATAAGGATATTTTCTTAACCAAAATGTTCTGTTTTGCTGGAGAATGTTTCTCACATCGATTTCAAGTTAAATACAAATGGAAATTCTAAAACGCATTTCCAACAAAAGATGTTTACATATTTGGAATAACATCAATGGAAAGAATGCTATTATTGAACCTGCCATCCAAATTCATAATACACCCAATCTATTACAATGAATCTCTTTACACAAACACTTTTCAGTTTTTAATATACTTTGCTCATTATATTTTTATGACTTACATTTGCTCTTTATAAAAATAATTTGCTTATGGAAATCTAACTTCAAAACGTACGTCATTTGTTTTAGAAATAAATTGAGTATATAAGCCTCCTTTCTGTTCAGAACTTATATCAGTTGGAAGCACTTGCAAGATAAAGATATACTAGCAAAAATATGTCGCCAAATATAGTAAGTCTATAATTTTGAAAAAAAAAAAAAATCTTACCGATCTTGAAATAACAAAACATAATAATCTTGAATTTTTACAGAGCTGTTTGTACATTTTGTTATTTGTCATAATTACATTCTTTGGCGTTAGCAATTCTCGGAAAATTGGGAGGTAAGGGACTGTTGTTTTTTCTGGTCATCGCAGTTACTAATTTTTATTTCTCTTAAGCCGATTAACTTGGGCGCACAAGTCAATGGCGGGTTAGATATCAGATACATATGTTATACATATTTTCGTTGCTTTCATGAATAAAGAATAAGCTTCGGCTTTTTATCGATCCTACTAAAGTGTAAAATGTAATACAGTCGAGATATTCTACCAGGAGAATGGAGAACACTATCATTCAGCGGGAATGTTGAAATGCAAAATAAAAACTATTGGGGTCAAAGCATATCAGTGGAGTAGGACTCCACAGAGTGTGGTCCCATAACCGCTGTTTTGGTCATGTCTTATAAAGCAAAAAGTTGTCAATTCAAAGGGTGCGGCGTTTAAGTGCCGGACTAAGCATGGTGAAGTGGTAATACTAGAATTTTTCAGTGGATCTTACAGTGGATCTTACAGTGGGATCTTACAGTGAAGACTGCGGTAGATGACTGTATAGAAAAAGTATTGTGGAACGAGGTACAACCAGAAGCAGCGCCGCCTGATGCCCACTTGCACAGTCCATGTTTCAAATAAGTTGGTGGGGGATTCTTAAACTGAAATAAGTTTAGTCCTTGATCATCACTGAGAGGTTTATAGTGCCTGTTCACAGCTTTGATAAGATTCGAATTTTTGGTACATACATATATTCCGAAGACCCTCAAAATTGTCATCCCTAGTATGCACAGATATGTATATGTATACATATCGCACACTAAATCAAAAAGAGTCACAACTCAAAATCCGAGTAACTTTCAGTTAATTGCTTCTGGATCGCACAAAAGTGATTTGATTTTTAAAAACTTGACATCACTGTGCTCTTTAAAGAGTAACGATAATAGTCAAAAAGAAAAATATTGTATATATTGGCTGCACTATTTTTTATTAGGCAAACTATGCCAAGAAAGCGACTTAAACAAATTTTGAGTTGTGACTCTTTTTGATTTAGGGTGCGATATGTATGTATGTAGTGCACCATCCTTTATGGTCGTATAATTCTTCAAATATAATACTGCAAAAATTGGCAAAAATGAGAAGAGTATAGCGGTAGCATTCGTAAATCCATTGTTATTTTTGTGGCCCTCATATTGTACTACTTAGTTGTCATAACTTTTGTGTTTTAAAATTATATTTGTACACAAGCAAACACTCATACATACATACATATATACGAAGAGAAAATTGCCAAAACAATAGCAAGTTACTTAAATAGTTTTTGTTGTTGTTTTGTGTTCATTTTGGTTTATCTCGTTAAATATTAATTTCGAAAAAACAAATTAAATATTAAAAACTTATACTGGTGCCTAAACACTATGCATCCAAAATAAATTTTAGTTTCATTTGGTAAAATGAGACTGGACCAACTAAGAATTCGGGACGTTGATGTCCCTGGTATGAATAAAGTAAGGCTTGCTTTAGACTGAATTATGTTGCCCTAAATTAGAGATGGATCCCTGTAGTTTTCATCCCAAAGGATAAATAAAAGAGAAACGCACGGATACTAGTTGTTTGTTCTTAAACGTCAAAGAGAAGGCGTTTGTCGGCCAAACCGGAAGAGGGAAAACTCGCACAGAAATCGGCCTGATGAGTCGGAGCGGGAATAGTTACAATACTCCCGACAATGTTTCCGGCCTCTTTTGCACTCAGTGCCTCCGTACCAATACGAGGTCTATGCTATCGAGGAGGGATAGCGTTTTTCTCTGACGACCAGTTGGCCTTCGGGCTCTCACTCCAGGCAACCAATTTTAAGATATTCAATGAAGTATCGCTCATATCAACAAGCGCTACTTTAGTACTCAACTGAAAAGTAAAGTACTCTCTCGATGAGGGAAAATAAATCTCGACTAAGCCCTCACTCTAACTGGCTTGATGTGCTGCTCGGAGTTGTAGAACTTTAATGTTCCAACACAGTGCATTGTCTCTTTCAGTCCTCTGATAGAGAATTAATATTTGTTTGCTGTTGCAAAGTGTTTAACCTGAATAAGTGTGATATTCAGTGTCGTTTAGCCAACAAATAGTTTTGTTCTCGTACAACATCAAAAGTTCTCGGCTTAGCCTTATTTAACCAGCCGTTGCACGCATTGTGGTTGCTGTTGCAAATTTTGTAATTTTAGTGTTTTTGTTTTTTTTTTGGTTTGAGTTTGCCAAAAAGATGCGGAAAGACGTCTGCAGATTACAAGGGGACCTAAATGAATTTTATATTATTTTGCGCTTAGCATGCCGAAGATGAAGTTATTAATTATTTGATGGTTGGCTCAGTTTAAAAAGGAAAAAGTATTTTACATAAATATAGTTACGTATGCACATTTCTCTATGTCTGTATATATTGATTAATTTTTAAGGTAACTTAATCTATGTAAAATTAAATTGGTATAAAAGTTTTAATATGCACATATTTAAGGGAGATTCACTGAGTTCTGTGATTTGATTGCAATGCATTGTGAAGTCACCAAACTTTTCTTTTACAGAAGGAAAGAGCAATTGTACTTCAACGGTTTAATCAAATTTTTGTTTGTTATTTTGATTGATGCACATTAATAAGGGAGCTCTTTAGTCTTGTTGAGTTCAGACTTCTTAAAACCAGCGTTCTGTTAGCTTAAAAATTTCTCTGATGAGTGAAGTCATTACGTTCTGCAAAAGATAATAGATCTCTGTCCATTCACAGTTTGGTACTACATAGGCATGCTTGCATTTTAACATGTCTGTGTACATCGCATCTTTTTTAGGCAGGGTCGGCGCTTTTTATACCCAGCGTACTAGTACTAGTACAAGGGTATTATAACTTTGTTGGGATAACGGTTGGTTGTACAGGTATAAAGGAATCGAGATAGATATAGACTTCCATATATCAAAATGATCAGGATCGAAAAAAAATTTGATTGACCCATGTCCGTCCGTCTGTCCGTCCGTCCGTCTGTCCGTTAACACGATAACTTGAGCAAATAACGAGATATCTTAACTAAATTCGGCATGTGTACTTATTTGGGTTCAGAATAGATTGGTATTGAAAATGGGTAAAATCGGACCATAACCACGCCCCTTTTTCGATATCGAAAATTTCGAAAAACGTGTAAAACGGGTTAATTCAATATTAGAAGCAGCTACAATGTTAAAATTTGCAATATGTATTGATTTAGATGTTCTAAGGCCGATTTTATAAAATTTTTTGAAATGGGGCGTGGCACCGCCCACATATATTTGAAGAAATTTTCAAATTTTGACTCTTAATAACTTCAGAACAGTTTATGCTAGTATAACGAAATTTTGTAGACGGCATACTATTGTTGTGTTAAATTCAGCTATAGAAAACAAACGAAATCGCTTAGCGACCACGCCTACTTTTTCATAAAAGTTATATTGAAAGGAGGTGGAAATATTGAAAAGTCCATATCTAATTAACTGATACCGCTATAATAATATAATTTGGTACATACATCAATTTTCATATTCTTTACATTATTTTTGTAAAATTTTGGAAAGTGGGCGTGGCGCCGCCCACTTATGAGTCAAGCAATTTTCACATTCGACTGCTAATAACTTCAGAACGGTGTGAGATAGGTTTACGAAACAAGGTACCAGGCATGTTATGTTTATGTAGAGTACTACCACAGAAAATAAGAAAAATCGGTGAACGACCACGCCCCTTTTTGGACTAAAGTTCTCTAAACGAGAGTTAAGAAACCGGAATATGCAATATCTGTTTAACTGATAAAGGTATAATGCTACAATTTAGTACACTCATTCACCTGATGATGTTATTAGTGATGTTTAAAGGTTTTATGGTAATATTTTGGAAAATGGGCGTGGCACCGCCCACAAGTGAATAAACAAAATATCAACATTTCATTATTAACAAGCCACTGTGAAAGTATCATAAGGATCTGCAACGAAAACTGATCTTCAAATAGGGACAAACAACATAATAAAATCCGTGGGCGTGCCACCACCCACTTTTTTAAAATTTTGTAAATATTGATTAATGGAAACATACATATATCCGTATATCAAAAATTTCAGAAAATACGTTAAAAGTTATGGCACGCCTTATTTTCCAAAGTTATATATAGGACATGGTATAACCCTTGAAAAGATTGATTCAGTACTTTTGGCTCATGTAAGGGGTTAACGCTTTTTAAGCAAGGGGCGTGGCCGCGCGCACCAACTTCGCTATTGTTTAGGCTCGGAATAGATTGGTTTTTAAAATGGGCGAAATCGGATGAAAACCACGCCCCCTTTCTCTAAAAACTAACGCTGGGTATTTAATGTTCGGTTCACCCGAACTTAGACTTCCTTACTTGTTTTTTTGTAAAATTCTAACTTATAAGTAATCATAACTATTATATGGCAGCACTAATCTAAGGCAGCCACTATAAATATTCTGTTTTCGTATTAGAAACCATGCTGTGCACAAAACAAACCAGTCACACAAGCAACAATGACACTCTCACCACAATCAACAACATCAACTTGTCCACATCAGCGTAGTCGGTGTTAGAGACATAGCCGATGTCACAGTCAATACTTCATACATATAAGGCTGCGCACATAGCAAAGTTCAGTTTTAAACAAGTAAGGAAGTCTAAGTTAGGTTGAAATCGTCTACAAACTCTTCTAACGGATGTCAGAGAAAATGAGCAGTTGTAACATGGTAAATCAGAGTGATTTTGGTGTTAGAAGAGTAGCTTTAATTTAAAAGGTCGTTAGGGGACCTAACATACCAGTATGCAGGATAATTTTTTGGTACAGTGAAGTTAACTATTGTTTTATTCTTCGTGGTCTAGATTGACTGACGCCTGTCGACAATTGAGGTAGTTTGCGGTCCACCTTTTTAGGCCAGCAGAGAGTGATGTCTCTTCCATATCTCTAAGCAGTGTGGCATGCTTTACCCTGTAAAATGCTTTAGAAAGGTCAAGTATTACGATCACCAACCATGGTTTATCTGCGATGTTAAGGCTTTCAAAGCAGATGCTGTCTTGTGTGTCTTCCGGAATTTTGAAAGATGGAAGTCAATATCTATGTTTGTCAACCGTTCATGCCCATACAACCAACCATTATGTGTACAAAGCTCAAATACCTTGTGTGAATTGCTAGGTATAATAAGAAACATTGGTTAAGCGGAAAAGCGCGTTTGCAGTGAGGCAAAAGTTGTTGGAATAAACAGTGGCTTATGAACAACACGCGCTGGAAAGTGAACATTGGCTTACTCACTGGACAAAGCCGCAATGCTGAGAGTGAAATACAACATCCGCTTCCGGTTGAAATAACAAAGTATATAAGCTGAAACCATAACAAACAACAAAGTAACAGAATGGCGTTGAACATGCTGTCGTCGTTATACAGCACGTCACTCACACCAACGTACATAAATACAGAATTTAGGCTTATAGTATGGAGCAAAATGATATATTGTATGTACAAAATATGGTAAATATACAAATGTGCTGGTTTATATGATTTGAATGCTAAGCACGATTGCCAGTATGGGTCACGCTATTTCGTTCAAATGCACAAAATTACACCATGGACCTTCCACTTAAATTGCTATGCGTTATTTGCTTGGTATTGCATTTGAAAACCAGTTAGCAACTAGGGCCCCAACTACTCCACGTTGCTTGTAAATATATATATCTGTAAATAAATAATGTTGGTCAACATTTATGACCTGATTCGGTGGCAAGACCAATTTTTTAATACAATTCAAGAGTATGTATTCATTACTAGATTCATTTATTGATTCAAAAACAATTTTGGTCCTTTTTCGAAAGCAAATTTCTCATCTACTAAAGATAGATAAAGGAGTTACGAGACATTCCTAATGCTTTTTGTATTATTTTATTGTCACATCTAAAAACAATGTAAAATCTGTCTACTCTTATCTGCTTGAAAATCAAATAAATTGTCGGTTTTATAGCCAAAAAAGACAAGGCAAGTTATTTAAAATTGTGAGAGGCTTCATCTATTTGGTAGCCAGAGTTAACACCGCCAATAATGTAAGACGAAAAATTTAGTGGAGAATCATTCTTGCAAATCAGTGCTACTTTTGAACTAGATAGTAAGACTATTGGGGCTTAAAGAAATCTATCGACAAACTTAGATCACGGTCTATATGTACATTACGGCGCCTCACGCTCCATACAAAAAAAAAAAAATGGACACCCTGTTTCCATCGGAATAATAAACTTCAATGTATTCTAAGACCTTGGTCAAAATATATCGAAAAAATATTAAGATTTACTAGAGCTAAACCGCCTTAAAAAAACGCTAAAAAAATAAGGTAATCATAAAAAAGTTTTAAAATTTAATCAACGCAATCCAAATATTGAGATGTATGATGCTGTTTTTGGTCATATTTCGAGGGGTAGGTTTGTACGTTTTTTTTAACGCGGTTTAGCGCCAGTAAATCTTAATATTTGTATTGTTTATCAATGATATATCCTCATTCTTTCCTAAATGCAACTTTCTTCTTTATGCCGATGACTTAAATGCTTTGAAGACTCTTTCACTACACAGAGTAAGCTTGAAAATTTATACGGTTGATGCGTCCGAAATCGATTATTGCTTAACAATGGTGAGTATTCAATTTAATAAAGCAATAAGCGATTGTTCTTCATTTTCGGATCCTTGTACTATACAACTTTTGTACTCATCTTTAGTACGCCCAAGGCTGGAGTATCCGGTTTTTGTATGCAGGCCCTTCCAGTCGGTGTATATTAAAAGACTGGAGTCCGTACAGAAGGCCTTTTTTCGGTTTGCATTGCCGTCGATGATCATTGTAGACCCTATCCCGTCTTATCATTCTCGGTGTTTACTAATAAATCTCATGTCTTTGAGTGTTGGCAAAAGCCCCACCATCTCAGCCATATTTCAGCTAAAAATGGATTAAAATTTCGTTCAGATAGGTCGCTTTTGAAAATTATTTTAAAATAGGGTGATATACTCAGCCTTCGATTTGTCACTTATCATATCGAGTCTTCTATAAGAGTACAAAAAATGTATCCCGAATCATCTGACGATACTGCTAAGTTAGTATCGAATAAGTATATAGTGCCAGCGGCCAGCAAAGGGGATTTAATGATGAGCTCTACGTCAGCGCCTTCTTTGCGTTTGACAAAAACTCATGAGAATAGAAAAAATTAAAGCGGAAAATAAGGAGGCTTACAATCCCTTAAAGGCGCCAAATGAGTTTTTGCAGTTGACAAATCGATCACAAAAGACACAAGTTTAGACAAACCAATCAGTCTAAGTAATATTATACAATACAGATATCTTAGGCAAGATATTCAAAAACAGACTTTATTTATCTAAATTTGTAACTTCGCTACAGTGGTGTTAAGAATAGAATTTTCGTGTCAGTTGCTTAACCGACAGCAAGCAAGTAACAACGCTATCGCTTTGATGCAAAATTTGAATGATGAAATGATGAAATTCCCTCCTTAGCATTTGTTTTCTTTGCTTCAAGTGCAATTCAAAAAATTTCTATAATTTTAATTTTAGGAAACATATTGCTTATACTTTTGTAAAAGCATATTCTTTCTTTCGTGGAACCTTTCTCTGCAATACTCCAAGAGCAGCGTCATCAGAAATTGTCGGTGTACAAGCTTTCGCGTCATATACCAAGACTAACTAAGCTGGTCGTATTGCTCAAAGTCAAAGTCAAAGTCGTATACGTTTTGCTGGGAAACCCAATTCATACATTGCAGCATACAGGCAGCTTCTTTTTAAGCTCTCGAATTTGGCTTTAAAATTAAAATTTTCTATACAGATAAGGTTCGTCTACGGAGGACTGCAATCTTTCGCACAATACATTTGGGGAGCACTAGTTCCATCATCTTCCATTACTTGTTACGGTTCGACATATTCTTTAGGTTCTTGCTTGGTTTTTTAATTTAAAAGAGCAGGGAAATGCTCCCTCAGTGTCTAAGCTTTGAGGGAGCGAGAAGTTTTTTTTTAATTTTATACAATTTTTTATATTATATTATTTATTTAGGGACCACCTTTAGTAAATTATTATTTTATTATTTAATTAAATTTGTTTGTTCTATATAGAACTGGGACGGTGCAGAGCACCTGTTACACTTTGTATTTATTCATTCGGAGCGAGCACTGTTGACTCTGAGGCATTGCACGAGATTTGCTTCCTCATTTTCGTTTGGAAAAACCCCCCGTTGGGTTAGGCAGCCAAAAACAATATCTTCAGAATATTTCATAAGCTGGGTTAGAATTAAAAAAAGGGTTGCAAATGAAATAAACGAAAGAAATTGCTTAAGTCGTAGTTGCATTCGCCCTCAGCGTGTCCCCGTAGGCAGTGCCCTTTCTATCCGTTACACCGGTGCCCTCTTCATCGTGCCAATTGTTTCTTCGAATTTATCGGCACCCTCATAATTTGTGCTTCCACTGCTCATTGGTCTCACTGGGTTGACTCTTCCTCTCAGAGTGCAGGTGTGAGAGATGATCTGTGATATGATTGGGTGTCTAATCCGGCCGCAATTTTTCAACGACCAACTTTCCTTGCATTTTTTGCTGCACACTTTCTGTCGTAAAAAGAAGGGTATGAATCGTGGCTGCTATTATGTTCTGATCCAAGTCGATGTTAGGTTCTCGAAAACTTTATTGATTTCTAAAGCAGAAAAAAAAACTAAATATCGTCAATACGGAAAATATGTTACGGCTCATTCTGACCAGCTTTGCTTGTGCCTAATCCGATTTAAACTCCATGATTTAAATAAAGTTCCATAGGTTTTATACATGATTGTGAAATTTAAATTTAAAAACTGTGAACGTCTTAAAATATAGTTCCACAAACAAAAGTGGCCAGTAAGTGTCCTATAACGTTATTCTCGCTGGCGATTTTATGCAAAGAAAAATTCGAACAGACTTGCCAAATATTTCAAAGCCAGAAAATGTTGAAACAAGCAAAAGCTGCTCAGTATTTAATTTGTTGACAGTTTTCCAGATTTTAACTCAGAATAAAAGTATAAAAGCTTTCATTTGTTCATGGTATAGATAACTTTAAGCATACAAAATCGCTTTAAGCTTTTATTATTTGTAGGATTTGTGTTAATTGTGATTTTCACCTTAATTTCACTTTAAAATATTCGAAATTTTACTATGCTACAATGTCATATATACATACGTAACTGTAGATAGTTAACTGTTTATGTGATTGCCAATGTGACCGCTTGTGGTTGGGCGTGTCGTATACGCAACCACAAACCGAATATAACACTGTCTGCAAACAATTTATACAAAATGAATTACTCAACAATTTAAGCAGAATCATTAACAAAAAAATTGAACAACAAAAATAAAAAAACATTCAAACGAAAAGTATATAAAATTGCTACAATGTTGATGATCTTTTAAATGGATTTTTTATGTATTTTATTTATTTTAATCTGCAAGGGAATATCAAATCAACTAAATGTGTTTGTAGCATACCGAAGCTTTAAGCAGTCTCAATTTAATCAAATATATAAACAAGTTTCGAAATATGTATTGGATTATGTGATGTGGTATCTCTGTTTGATATGAATGCAATAAAGTATGCGAAGGATGTCATTTAGATATTTAATTTACGCAGACAATTGCATTACCCGTCTCTCTAGGCGAATGATTTTACTTTCTAATGTCAAGCAATAAAGGTTACTTGATGGAGCCGTGCGCGCCTTGCGCAAAGAATTTCACCACTACCCTCAGCGACATCTATAAGCCAGTAGATAAAGTCTCCGATTCACAATGGCGTTGCAATACAAATTGATTATTTTGTGCGTACACAATGGTTTATTTAAAAATTAATTGTTATAAAATACGCTTAAACAAAAGCACAAAAGCTGTAATTAATAAATGATTTCGCTTGTAGAGGTAGCCTACGAAACCTTTTTTATTAATATTAGTTCGAAATGAGAGCAAAAAATTAGGAGCAAACACAAAAAGACCTTACAGAAATAGTATATATGATGATTTGTGGTATCAAAAGACATTGAAAGCTTTCTAATTCATAAAATTCAGACCTGTACTAACTAAAAATTGCAAACAATAAAAATGATTAAGTAATTCTGCCGTCCTACTGAAGTATGTGGGTATCTACAAGTTGCAAGGGAATATGTAGTTATTGCTAATTTAAATTCCTTCTTTTGCAGTATCTACATTTATTTTTCAGAAATCCTAATAAAAAATGTGGGTATCTACAAAACTTCGGCCGTATATACACTTTTAGTAGGAAACAGATGAAAATAAAAGCCGGTTTCCTACTCAATGGCCACGTATCTGCTCTATCATGTGTATATACTGCGTTATTAAAAAGTATTCTCAACTTTTTGATGATGGGGTTCCTACTATAAATTGCAGTATGTACATACCAACGTTCTTTGGAAGGCTCGTATCAATTTTTGGTGTTCAAAAGTAACGTATCTGTATGCTCTGCTTAATAACACAGTGCAACAGCCATTTTACACTTTTGAAGCGACCTAGTGGAGATTGTTCACCTGGTCAAGTTATACACGAAACGCCCTTTAAAAAGTTTGTATCACCTTCAAAATCTGGGTTTAAGGCCAAAAAACAGTTTTTTCTAGGGCTGTGCGATTAATTGATTAATCAAAATTTTGATTATTCATAATTTTGATTACTCAATTAATCGATTAGTTATGATTTTTGATTAATCCAAAAGGGTGTTTACTCGATTAATCAAGATTTTGATTAATTAAAATGAAATTTAATTGATTAATCGCCTTTTTGATTAATCGTTTTTTGAAACAAATGATTAATCAAATATTAAAACGGATCAAATTTAGAAGTTCCTTAACACTTCAACCATTTGTTGCATCTTCAACATTTTGCCATTCGCGATCGGACAACATCTCAAAATTCTGTAAAATTTTTTTATATTTTAATATTTTGAAGTATGTTTGGTTTTTAATTGTTTTTATTTTCAACTATTTCAAGGCAAACTTTCACATAAAAAAATGAGTAAATTAATCAGTTTTTGATTAACCATTTTTGAAAATACTCGAGTAACACTCGTTTTGATTACTCAGAATTTTGATTAATCAAGTAATCGATTAATTGAAAATTTGATTAATCAACTTACTCGATTAATCGAATAAAGGCACAGCCCTAGTTTTTTCAGTTTCTTCGTAAAAAAAAATTCTGTAAAAATCCAATTTTCAACCGATTTCAAAAATAACGGTTTTGTGTACAGAATTGTTGACATTTTCGAACTATATACAGTGTTTTATTCATTTGAAAAAAGTATGGTATGTTTTTCAAGCCAGAAGTTGGAGTTTTTGGAAATTTCATCCGGTTTTCAGGTTTCGACGTAATTTTTTTGCCACTAATTAGCAATGAATGAACCTCTTTGGGCATGTGTCATCGAGAGGCACTCACTTCTTAATTATACTAGTTTTTTTTGGAAAGGACTTCAAGTTTTCAAGTTATGTAACATAATCCAATAAATTTTGGCTCTAAAATGGCCTAAAATTCATCTGGTGTCAAAAAAAATTATTGTAAAATTTCATGGAAACAAGAAATTATAAATCAAACCATCGTCAAAAATCACAATTTGTTGTTTAAAATTATAATTGATGTCCTAACAGTAAGCCCATTTATTTACTTAGACGGGGTGCCCCTGGAAATGGGAGTGTTAGACTTTTGATTATCCTTCATAACGTAAAAACTTGAAGTCCTTTTCAAAAAACCAAAAACTGGTATATTTAAGTAATGAATGCCTCTCGATGACACATGCCTAATAAGGTGCATTCATTGTCAATTAGTGGCAAAAAAATTACGTCGAAACCGGATAAACCGAAAAAAAATTAAAAAAATTTAACTTCTCGCGTGAAAAACATGTGATAACATTTTCAAATGAACAAAAGGCTATACATATTTCAAAAGTGTCAACAATTCTCTCCCCAAAACCGTTTAGAATTTCAAAATCGGTTTGAAAGCTTGATTGTAAATGATTTTTTTTTCAAACGAAAACTCTGAAAAAACGTTTTTTTTGCCTTAAAACCAGGTATGTATAGGACTCTACCCTACGCTACCTCTTAGTAGATTTTTTTTGGTCTAGCTTACTTATCACTAAACTTGACTGACTCCTGCAAACCGTGAGGTAGTTAGCTATCAACCTTTTAAAGCCGGCAGGGAGCAGTGTCTCTTCTTAGGCGTTTGGCATGAATGATCGTGTCCAAAGCTTCAGAAAGGTCACTTGCCACGCGCACCTTGCTATAGTTTGGAGGTTGTTGGTACAAACCATAGTTCGATTCAAAGTAGATGTTGTTGTATATCTTTTGGAAGCCTTGTTCCCAGCAAAATTTTTGGCAAGCGCTTCTCCTAACATCGATTACAAAACGAGTTCCTATGTAATCAAGAGATACTTCCCGATGATTATTTCCATTACCAGTTACAATGGCAGCATTGCATTACAGAATAGATTCTGAGTAATGCATAAGAGAAGCGAGTAATATAAAAAAAGAGATTCTAAATATGCATTCCAAAAATCCTTCTCAGTAACGCAAAGAGGAAGCGCTTTCGCTTAATGACATGCCTGGGTTAAAATAATCGGTGGTTTCATATGGTTGGTAATGTGTTCCACAATATTCGTTGGATTACAGCTCCGATTCTAGGTAAGCAAAAATTTTGCTGGGTTGGTGTCTCGCCAAGTACAGGTTTGTAGTGTAAAATGAAAGCAGAGTGGTCTTCCCAGCCAGCTTCCTGGTTTAGTAGTGGAACCCCAATCACTTGTTTTCACAAGACTTCTTTTAAAGACTAGTGTGTATCACAAACATATAATTCAAATGTGTACATATGTATGTATATATTTGTGTAAATATGTTAAATGGACATTAACAAACTCACTGGATTTTTGCGGTTTCTGCATTTGAATAGGCTTCTGAAATTAATAAAATACATTTAATTCTATGATTGCTAAAGACATGTAAATTGTATGTGTGTATGCATAAAAGTACCCTACAGTTAACAACAAATTAGGCACAAATATAACTAGTATATCGACAGCCACACTGCAAAACCCTGTATGTTCAAAACCAAAAAGTTTTCAGGAGAGGGAAAAAACTGTAATAATTATAACGTATGTATATGAGCGACGGTTATTTCATTTCACCACTGGAAAGAAACGGGAAGTTGTAACCCGATTTTGACTGAATTTTAATGTGCGAAATATCACGATCTATGGGAAAGGCTCAGAACCTTATTTTTGGAAAAATAGTGACTTACAGGGTTTTGCAGTGTGGCTGTAGATATGTATATCCATAACTTTTTTAACTCATCCGAAGCTAGCCAAAAAAAGGCAGATCTCCAGATTTTTTTATTTGTAAAATTTTTTTATTTGTTGTAAATATGGGGTTAAGTCTATGTTCAAGATTATATTACAATATTCGAAAACTACTAAAGCGCTCAGAGTTGAAAAAATCTCTGTTAATTTTAAATTTTTTTCATTTCCAAATTTTCGCCATTTTAAAAACTACAACTGCTTGCATATTAAGGGCTGCCTATACTCGTTTAGGTTTAGTATTCATACTAATTAACTGGCTTACAACTAATGTGTTTGACTGCAGGGGTAGTACACAAACTCAATTGCGTTTTTAAATGTTAAACGGGCATTGAGCCGTCTTTGGCTGGCGAGTTATATTTTTGGTTGACAAGCGGTTTTATAACATTTCGTAATTGCAATAACCGCAAAACCACTTCGTTAATGCCGTCAAAGCTTTTTGACAAACTTCGCAAACACACGCATATACATTTGACGATGACCCCGCACACATACATACATATACACAGTGATGAGCTTGAACACTGAGCCATAATCAGCACCTGTGGTAAATGCTTATGAATGCGTCAAATTATGGATGTTTAAATTGAATTGTAAATATGTTTGTCGGTGTTAGTGTTAAATACAATTTTATATAATAGTTACGTAGCTATGTATGTCGGTGTGAAAATTAACAAATTTTCCAGATAGGTTTTAGTATCAAATTCGGGTTTCCATTAGTTTTAACAACTTCCCTGTCCCCATACAAAGCGCTTTGTGAATGCCCCACGTCCACTAGTTTTTTGTATTGCTTAACTGAGTAATAGAAACATATATTATAAAATATTATTTTTATATATAATTTTGTGAGTCAAATGTGACTCATGAACGTAGCAAAAAAATAACCATGTTTACCACTTTCAATGACTCACATGTGAGTATATAGGACCTTCTTCTGTAAGTTGTAGTGAGTAACATGTGACTCACGAACTTATTTAAATACACTCTTGTGAGTCACATATGACTCATTGGACAAGGAATTTGTTAACATAGAGAGTAATTAAAGTGGAGGTAGGGCGTGACTTGAGTACGAACGCACTTTTGTAGGCTAATGGTATAGTGAAATAACTTAAGACTTAGATCTCCTTTCCCCCATTTTCAACATAAATTAAAGTACCACATTTTCTTGACTTCCCAACTTCTTTTTTCCACATTATAGCTATATTTGCACGGAGATTTAACCTTTAATAATGGCATGTTGACACCAGCAGAGAGATTGTAGACCCTCGCGTACTTCTCCCTTTTGGTGCAGAGTTCTCTTATTCTGGGATCTTCGGTTTTGAAACTTCACACCTGAACTGAGGCTGCAACTTTTGCATGGTAATTCTATAGAAGAATTCTGTTGCTTGCATTCAGTTCCAGTTTCATACATATATGCGACCAACAAGACTTAAGCTAGGAATCAGTTGTTTTTGAGTTAGCTGTAATATCGCGATGTTTGCATTCGCTGTAGCCAACGCATTTAACATTTCTCTGTGATACATCTAGAGCAGCCATGTTGTGCAATTTTTTATAATTTTCACTATCGTCATTCGATTTTTAATTTGAAGTGTTCATTATAGAAACAGAAGTTTGGTAAAAAATGCAGGTCGGTTGATCCAAAATTCCTCTAGAAGTAGAGCGCTAGATCTTGGCATGACATGGATTGTGATTGTGATTTCTAACGCAAAATATTCAAAATGTTTAGTCTATAAAAAATTATAAGAGTTGAATTCAATTTAATATTTACCTTCAAACAGACAGCCGGACAGACTTACATAGCTCATCGTACTTATTGTTTCGATATATGAACATGTTTAATCTTGTACAGTGTACACCTTTCCATCTTCTCATACTTAAAAACGTGGGACCAAAGATATAATCGATATACTTAATATCATTTTCATGAAAGTCATTTTTGTCGATTAATTTGACAGCTAACGTGAATAATGAGTTGTAGCACGTATTAAAAAATGGAATCAGAGCAAATTTAAATTTATTAAGGCTTGCCACTATAATTAAACTGAAGGTCTTCAATTGAATAAATACCAACACAAGTACGAGTCCACCGAATAAAAACAAACTTGCAGTTCATCTCTGAGCTAGTTACAAGGTAACGCAACATTGCATTGTAAAAACTTTTTCACAACCTACTAGTAAAAGCTGGTGTAGAGTGACCAAACTGAGAACTGTGAGCTCGACAAAGTGAGTGTTTTGCATAAATGTGAATGTAAGACCAAGTCGTGATTAACACTAATCCTATATGTTAATATAATACTCTAAACTGAACAAATAACTAGTTAAAAACTTAACTGTTCCTTCCCAGTAAGCTTTCCACTTTTCACATGTTCCATAGAAAAAAAACTTAAAATTGCTAAAAGCAATACAAAACTGGTATAGTTCGTAAAGCTGTAGAAGATCAAGAGTTAAAAGCAATGAGGTCAACTTAGTAACAAGAAAAACATCAACAACATAACTGCTGCTTCAAAATAATACACAAACAAAATACAAACAATAAGAGCTTACGTATTGAGAGAAAGTAGCATACTCGTAAAGTTTAAGTTTCATAAACATGTATTGATGTAAGTGTGTATGCGTACGAGTGGTGCACAAGAGCGGTGAAGTGAGTAGCTGGTGAGTGAGTATATGACAATGATGACCCAATAAATTTACCAACTTTTGCAAAATAACGAAGCAAACATCGAGGCTGAACACACCCTTTAGCTGTTGTCACAGCCATTGTGTAGCCAGTCATACATACATACATATACATATGTACATACATATATATACATATAAACATAGCAGAGTGAACTCACATATTTACACGGCGTTAAAAGCAATAGCCGAGTCATGTACGATTACGTTGTAATAAACACTTGGCAGCTTACCAAAGTTTGATACTTTTTTTTCTTGTTCAATCAAAATTACCATTGTTGTTGTTAGTTAACTATGTTTGTAGTTCTTATTTGTAGCTACTCTCTTCTTCTTCTTTTGTTGCTTAAACAATTTGTTAGTGGTAAAATTTATACGTCTAACCTATGACATTAACTCAACTCAAACCAAAGCTACTCTACGTGGGAGAGTGTATTTCAACTCATATTTAGTTCACAATGTGCGAGAGAGATACTTTTTTGGAGTTTGTTGTTAAAAGCAGGCTTTTAAATATTTTAACAGCACAAGTGAGAATTTTTGGTGTTACAAGATAAAAAACGAAAGCTCTTTGTAATTTTGTGCGCAAGAGAAAAATATGAAGGAGCAAGTGCACTGTTTGTGTTTGGGTGATACCCAATTGTAGGTTTAGACAGCCCAATACCAATAATTTTAGCAAGACGTCCGGATCAGTTGTTAGTAATTATTGTTCAATTATTAGTTTTATCGTTAGAATAAATAATTCCTAAGGTTTATCTCTTATAACTAAATATCTCATTCTGTTCATATACAATTTGAGATGTTGAATGAAACAACTTTGCTGCAGCCTTGGCAATTTACAAAGTCTTGTGCTATGTTGGTCTTTTTTTTCTAGAATTATAATTATACATAAGTTAAGGTTTGGTGCATCCTTAAATATTAATCCGTATATTTGTCTCAGTACGCACCATCCTACTAGCGCTGTGAATTTTAAATGTTGTGCTATTCTTCACCTTAAAATCATAGTTTCGTTGAAACCGAAAATAAATTCTCCTAGGTGTATATTTAGTAATAAAAATAATTAATGATCGCAGACAATTTTAAAAGTAAAATAGTACTAAGGTCAGAGATCAATTGTAGAAACGTGTAAACCAAAAAACCAAAGCAGCAAATAATGAAACATATTTCATTACCATTTACAGAGACTACAGGTGCAAATTTAGACTAACATATATGTATGAGCTAGATATATGTACATATGTACATATGTACAAGTCACTTCAGTTAACCCAATTCACCTTCAAGCCAAGCACAAAGTTGCAGCCCGAACTGATAGAATACATACATACATAGCTACCGAGCTGTTTGAGTACGGTAGAGCAAGAACGGGTAAATAGCTGCTATACAAAATCTAGTCGGTTGCATGGATTGGAATCTAGGTATTTTCTGCCCAATTCGCAAAAACAAAGCTCCTGAAAAATTCGACATATAGCGCGAAAACGCCTCTCAAATATTGCATACAAGGTTCTATCACGACACTGTTTGGGACTTATTAGTGTAGTTCACACCTTGTAAATCCACCATTGAACAGATTTTTACAATAGGTCAAGTAAAAAAAGGAGCTACATGCTGCTATGTCTGAATTTGGAACCACTTTTGCAAACAAATGCCGCTTCGGGCTGAATAAGAAATTTAGGAATTACGGAATCGACAACAACTATACTCTATAAGGTAATGATGTGCAGCTCGATGGTTGATATACGGATATGATGCCTCCCACCTCTCATTACCCATCTTCTCTTTCCTTTCGGAAGGAGGGATGACATGACCTAGAAGGTTGCACTGGTCATACCAAATCGCTCCCACGACAGTAGGGCAGTACCGCAAGGGAGTACGGGAGCGTACCGGATTCATATCCGGCCAAGGACTGTTATTTCGACAACACTCCCCAAAACCTTCGGGGAGTGATTTTGTTGTTAAAACAACAACAACAACATAAGTCAATTATTGTACCCGTCCCGCTGTTTATTGCTGAAATATGATATGTAACTAACCAAAACATCGATAAAGGTCAGTGAATTTATAGGAAATAAAGGTAATAGTTTCCGAACTTAAATTACAGTACCTGGGTGACCGAGACTTGCTCGGTATTTTTCGAATTTGCCGCATAATCTTACTTACCAAGAGCATAAATTTCCAAAATAGATTTCCAAAATATCGAACACTAACCACCAAAAGTCACTTAACATACATTGGCGACACCTGTTGTGTATTAAATATTCTGGTTGGTATACGCCCTAAAATACCTTTCATCTGATACCCATATTGCCATATATTTAAATAAAAAATCGGAAAGGTGGCAACCCTCTAAGTTTCCATTAGTGGAAGCATTCAAGTAGAAAATCTAAGAAGGAAGCATTCTATCCATCTACCAAATTTCATCGAAATCGGTTTAGCCTTTCCCGAGATAGTGGTCGATATCTGAAGGAATAAATAAAATACGTTCAGGTGGCAATCCTAGGTGGCAATACTACGCGAAAATATTTTGGTTGTTGTACTCCCTAAAATACCTTTCATTTGATACCCATATTGCCATCTATTACTTAATAGTTTAAAAAAATTCGGAAAGGTGGCAACCCTCTAAGCTTCCTTTAGTGTCAACATCCAAGTCCGATATTGTTAACTGGGCACTCAAAATATACTAATTTAGTATTTGTGTGCAAAGCGGTAAAGTAGTAGCGGTGAAGTGAGAGAAGAAATTATGAGATTGGTGAGCGGTGCTCAAACTTTTTGGAAATTTCCTTATTCGAGAATGCTGTGTTGTATGGTGCTTTGTGTGTTGGTAAAACGGGTTATGAACTGCTAGTGGCGGCGAATACTAAACATAAATTTGCTCGACTCAGGTGCAAAAGAGTTATGCTGTGTTTATTATTATGGTTGTACTAGAGTGCACTCACGAAACTAAAATAACAGCACACACAAACATGCAATATAATTTAGTATCCTACCAATGCAGAGTGTATGTAGGTATGTGGGTGCGGTTACATAAGTGTTTTTATATGTATATGTGTGTGTGTGTGCCAAATTTTGGTGCTAAAATTTACATTGGCACTGCTTGAAATTTTATCTTTAGCAAAAGCTTTACGCTCACAGCTTCATAAATATTATGTAAATATGTAAATGTGTGTGTGTGCTTGTTGTAAGCTTGTTCAAAAAGTTAAGTGTTACAAAAAAAAAGAAGAAAAGTCGAGCAAGTATAAGTTTAGATAACTGCAATTGAATACCAACAAACAGCGGTACTAGGTTTACTTTTGGCTTTGGTGTGGCGTATTTTTAGTGCTCGATTAGGTTCATAAACATAAACATAAATTCTTGTAAAATTATGTCTTATTAACATCAGTTTTGTTGTTCAACGCAAATATCTTTGTAGGCATGTGTGAAAGACATGCAGCAATGCATGAAGCCGCTTTCGTAAAGTTCCAAGCCTATAAACTATTTTCGTAAAAGTACGAGTAAAGCTTGATTAATTATTTACCTGGTAATTTTCCCCAAACAGTTTTGCCATTCGCACTCATAGTGGGATGTACTGTACATACATTTATATGTATGTATTAGGGTGGGGGGTAGAATTTGCATTTTATAAGAAATTAAGGTTAAATAAAAATTTATTCAACGCTCAATTTTTTAATTAATAATAATTAATAAAAAGTTGTTGAAAGAGATACTTTTAATATTTAAATTTTTATTTATTTTCCACGTTTTTGTTTTATAACAATTACAAAAATATTTTGAAGCTACATATATACTACATGTTTCAGGATGTTGGCAAAATATACTTTTTACTCTTTTATACACTTTTTCAGTAAGCATTTTATTCTATAAACGAGCTTGAATAATAGAATAACAATTTTTTTGCATGGAAATTATTGTTTTAATTTTCTATTAACTAATATTTTTTTGTTGTTTTAATTATTTATTAAAAGTTTTCATTAACATAGAGAATCAAATTGTAGAGACAATCGTAACATTTATAAAGCGTTAAGCGAATATACATTTTTGGTAACCCGCCCTAGTATATGCTCCGTATGTACATATATCAATGTAAAAAGTCGTATGTTGGCACTCCCATTACACGAATATTTCATATTTCAACAAAAGCAAAAAGTAATTAGCTTAAATTGGCAGTAATTTTGAATGCTAGAACGAGTTGGAAAGAACTACGGCTTATTAAAGGAAAGCGTCATACATATATCTTTATTTGTGTTGTCCATTAAATAAGTAGACTAGGCTACCAGCTGCCTAAATCGTATAACTGTTTGAATTAATGCTTAGAAAACGTGACGTATTACGTAAGTGAAATCTAAGAAATTACACAGCGGACTAGTAATTAATAAAGTTTAATAAAAGTATTATAATATACAAAATTATAAATGAGCGCGAGCCCAAGAATAATATTTTTTTGTGAAAAACGCTCTGTTGGCTTAATTTTTAGGGGAGTGTGTCAAAGTTTCTCTGGAAAAGAAATCTAGCAGCTTCCGAAATGGATCTATCTGTACTTCAAAATTGTTTGGGTAACCGTGGACATAAGTGATATTTCGTAGCAGAAACGTATAAGCTTTCAAAAGTTAGCCTTTCCTTGTTAGCTATACAATGTATATTATTATTGTAAATACTATGTAAACTTGAGTACCGCGCTTTCTAATCTCTATATAAATTTAAAGGAATCGCACTGCAGGGAAGTCTATGAGAGTTCCAAACATATTGAGTAAAACAAATATCTTAAACGTTTTGTGATGAAAAACTGTGTAACTGATATGCTTAAACCATCGATCCAACTCATCGCCATCATTAATTTCAACGCACCGAACACTCCACTTTTCGCTTCTTAATGATAAATGACCTTTGGGACGACTAACCCTGCAGCTGCACTTCTCAATTTTGAGGTGGTATCCAATGTAGACCATTGCTAAAGTCGAGGGTTTCTAGCTTCACTTTCTGTGAGTAAGCTATTTTACATATTTATAAAAAACCAGGAGGACCCGGCAGACGTTGTCCTGCCCAAATTTAGGGAAAAAATCGCACGATAAAGAAACAAGTTTGGAATATTTCGGTCCCTGGTCCACTTCCCGGAAAAAAAGAAACCCCATATTTTAACAAAAGTAAAGTGGTATCTTTGTACCAAAATTGAAGAAAATCGCACCATTAATTAAGAAGTTTGGAATATTTCGATCCCCAGTTCACTTCCCTGAAAAAAAGAAACCCCATATTTTAACAAAAGTAAAGTGGTACCTTTGTACCAAAATTGAAGAAAATCGCACCATAAATAAAGAAGTTTGGAATATTTCGATCCCCAGTCCACTTCCCGGAAAAAAAGAAACCTCATACTTTAACAAAAGTTAAGGACTACTTTTGTGTCAAATTTGAAGAAAATCGCGCTATAAACAAAAAAGTCTGGAATTTTTCGGTCCCCAGTCCACTTCCCGGAAAAAAAGAAACCTCATATTTTAACAAAAGTAAAGTTGTACCTTTGTACCAAAATTTAATAAAATCGCACCATTAATAAAGAAGTTTGGAATATTTCGATCCCCAGTCCACTTCCCGGAAAAAAAGAAACCTCATATTTTAACAAAAGTAAAGTGGTACCTTTGTACCAAAATTGAAGAAAATCGCACCATTAATAAAGAAGTTTGGAATATTTCGGTCCCCAGTCCACTTCCCGGAAAAAAAGAAACCTCATATTTTAACAAAAGAAAGGTGGTACCTTTGTACCAAAATTGAAGAAAATCGCACCATTAATAAAGAAGTTTGGAATATATCGATCCCCAGTCCACTTCCCGGAATAATGATAAATAGATAGTAGCCGATTCTCAGACCTACTAAATACGCTCACAAAATTTCATGATAATCGGTCAAGCCGTTTCGGAGAAGTATTGGAACGAAAACCGTGACACGAGAATTTTATGTATAAGATGATGCCTGCTCCATGTTTAACTACTTGTCTGCTCAGTGTTACAACATTTCGTCACTGCCCGTGATCACATAATTATCTAGCCAGAATACTGGATATCTTAATCATACTATGTAGTTCATACTCAGGAATTTGGGTTTCCGCTATATCGTCTCGCTAATTTTATTATTCGGCCCAGTATAACCTAGTCCATAACAATTAGAACTCATAATAATTCTAGTAGGCCGAGCTGCTCTGCGAATTTCATTGACACTCCTGCCTGACATGTTTTTAATACCGATTTGCTTGTTTCAAATTATAAAGGATTTTCTTTTTTTTTTTCGTACACGCAGCATGTTTAACTTTGTTTAAATGTTTTTTGCTTTAATTCCAGCTACACCGTTCGTTTCATTGTTCATTTCAGTTTTATTAATTTTCGTTTTTATGGCACATCATTAACATACGCCATTTGTGAACCGCTCATTAGCACGCAGCCAGCAATGCAATTATGTATTGTCATTCCAGAAGCAAATTTGCTAGAAGTGAATTGCATGTTGTATTGTGTTCTGAATTAAAACAAAAATCAGTTTATGCGCTATTTGTTTGCCACAAGTGGTGTTAACACATTTCGTTTGTAATTGCGTATGTATGTATGCATGTATGTGGGTGTATGTATGAATGGCAGCGTGAAATCGTCACATTCGCAACTACATTTAAAATTCAGAGATATACCATTTCATTAAATAGTGTCATGCGCGAATAAAAGCGGCCGACCGACGACCATAAAAAACGACATACATATATGTATATGCATACATATTTACATACATACATACATTATACGGTACACTTAAATTAAAAAAATGGAAACTTCGAGCTAATGATATTATTTTTCGGAATTACTTAAAAAAAATTCTAATTTAAATTCTTATAGTTCTATTATTTCTACTTATTGTTTTGGCATTTGAAGTTCATCTTCGGAGGATTTTTTTTCAAAGAAAAAATTTATTAAAATTATTTCATCGGTCAACCAATAAGAGCTATATTAGACGATCTGTTTTTAAAGGATAGAATGAATGTCTGTTTCAACACCTAACATACATATGTACCTCTAATCTAAATTGAATAAATTTAGTAGCATTGGATTGAAAATACTCTCAGATGAACATACTTATACCAAGGTTGCCAACAATTTTCCATTTTTGGTTTAAAAAAGACGCGTTTTTGTTACCGAAATAAACTTCATACATTTGCTAGTAACCAACCAAGAAGGTTTTTAAAATGAAATTAACTTGGTATTGGAAGATTGAAAAAACTGCCAAACGAAAGTATTTAATTTGTAAGTTTTGTAAGCTGAAGACCAGTTAATAATAATTCTTAGTTCATTATTATTTTACTTACAAATATGTAAATGAACAGACCGTAAAAGCGAACAAAAATACACGAAAGTATTTACATACATAAATATACCGCATTCCCCTTCTTATGAGCTTACCGTTTCTGTGGGGGTGTTATTCAGAACCCTTCGTATAACAAGTTGGAACATTCTTTGGTTGCATTGCATTTTTGGCCTCTGTGATTTTTTTTAAATAGTAGATATTACCATTTCTATTTTTTTTTCATATGCCCTAATTTTTGAGTTATTCGCTGTTATTTTACAGAAAAGAGTAATCTGTAAATTCAAAACCTTTTGAACCAACGATTCGTGAATTTTAGTCGCCTTTTAAAAGAGTCATTCACAGCAGATAAATTATAATCCCTAAGGGGGGATATCAAGATAAAAGATATCTCAAATAAATGAAATTCGTATTCATTATTAAAGAAAAAAAAAAATTTAACTCAAGTGAAATTTGGTTGTGCACAAAATTTCAGATGAAGATTAAAACTTCAATTATTGCATAGAGATACAAATGTGAGCAGATTTTTTTGGTTTTTTCTTATAAATTGCGATACACGGAGTTGATTTAATTCAAGTTCGGGATCACTGCTGGATAAAATAAAGCTTTTGCTGTATCTCGTTCTGCTTATTTTTTATTTTCAAAAGCTTGAATAATAGTAGAAATTTTATTTTATACTAGCTGACCCGGCAAACTTCGTTCTGCCCAAAATAGATTTTTTATTAATTTCATTTCAAAAATTATTATTACACCGGTATTTTTTTACTAACATATAGCTTTGTACCAATTTCCAGGTCCCTGCCTTACATCCTTCTAGTGATATTCAGCTTGAAAAATTAAGTTTGTATGGAAGGTGCCACGCCCACTTTGTCATTATCCCCAGTTTTTTTGGAGGTGGTAGGGATCGATTCCATATAACCCTTTACCAAGTTTCAGTGGTCTAACCTAAATGCTTCCAGAGATATCAACTAAGAAGTATTGCATTCGTATGGGAGGTGCCAAGCCCCCCTTTTCGTTACCCCAGTTTTTTTGACTGTGGTAGGGATCGATCTCGTATAACCCCTCGCCGAGTTTCAATGGTCTAACATAAACGTTTCCAGAGATACGGACATTGAAAAATTCCAGTTGTATGGGAGGTGCCACGCCCCCTATATATATATCAAAATATTTTTTAGCCTGTGATCATCCCTGGAAGATATCGAGTGGGTGTGTAAAATTTGGGTACGATCGGCTTATTCGTTTAGGAGCCAAGTGTGTCCATAGTCAGATATGTACACAATTTGAATTTTAAACTTTTCAAAACTTTTTTGTTTTGTCAATAAAATTTGTTTAAACACCCATTCCTGAGGGATATGTCTATAGCTGACGCATTTTATTGAACTACGTGGAAAGTATTATGGGCCTAAGTATTATCTAGTGCAAAAAAAGCGAATTATGGGCACCCTAATGTAGGCACATACATACATATGCACATCCATATACGCAAACCGTGCGATCCTTGACAATATCTGTCTATTATTGTCATTATTAAAGGCCGACCATCATTTTGTTGTCGACTCCGTCCTTTGCTGATAAAACGCATGTAGTTAAGTATATAAATACATACATATTCGTATGTGCAAATGTATGTATGTATATGCATGTGAACTATCTGTACAATTATCACTTAAACACAATTTCGCAGCGGAAAACTCTGAATGTCGTCGCATCGTAGTTTAAGTGTGTAATTGTGTATGTTTCGTTGCTATGAAATTCCTCATTGTCAGTCGCCAATAACTAACAACCTGTTAAAATTTCCACAGTGGTTATGCAATAGCAACACCACAATCGCGCTATTATTAACATACATATAAACAAAGAGTTGGACAAAAACACAACTTAAATGTTTTTCCCTTTATTTTACACAGAAACCTTTGTTCAGCAGTACTTTACCGAAGGGTGCTAAGGAACGCTAACATTACTTAAATGTATGAAAATATGTCGCATGATTGTGGCAAATGTGTTCTTATTACAATAATAATTGTTTAAAATACCTGTACACATAATTATTCTACGCTGTTTGCTTTTTGTTAATGCTGCCCATCGTAACTAAAAAGAGACCACAAAAATCCTGCTATAACCACACAATCCGAAATAATTTAAGTTTGTGCACGATTCGATATTCTGCAAGTGGTCCTAAAATGCCATTCAAAGTTCAACTTTTAATGCTTTAGTCAGAGATCCCCACTACTTATGGTACACAGAAATAAAATTTTGAATTGTGTGAGCTAGATGTAAGTTAAACTTAAAAAAATATAAAATATATGTAATATTTGAATAGGCGGGTAGCCTGAATTGTCGAACTCAGAGCTCCTGACAAATAATCCACACGCCCCTTTGCGGGAGTATATGTAAGTCGAAAAATATTGAAATAGTGCACAGTCCTGATGGGTAATGTAGCTGTAGCTAAACATAGTGTGACTTTTTTTCACCCATACCTAAAGTCGTAAGTCTGGTCAATAATACAAAAATTTCATAGTCAATAGACCCTACAAATCGAGAGTTAAGGGCCAAGGTCCCCTCTTTCAAAGGTAAAGGCCTTGAAGTGTATTTTTGTTCACGCTATGCAAAATATTAATTTGAACTTTTCCTAATAAATATACCGAAATTTCAGGGCATACATATGTACGTTTGAGTAACTATAAGCATTACAGCACTAGTTTCACAGTTACAGTCCCAACAAACAACATAAATCCCTCAATAACCTAATCTAAGTCATCTACTATTTTCATGACAGCAAACCATTGTTATAACACGAAACACGTTTTATACCCAGCGTACTAGTACTAGTACAAGGGTATTATAATTTTGTCCACATAACGGTACTATGTAACGGCGCAAAATAATCGAGTTAGATATAGAGTTCCATATATGAAATTTCTTAGGTTGAAAAGAGGAATTGATTAAGGCATGTCTGTCCGTCTGTCCGTCCGTGTACACGATAACTTGAGTAAAAAATATAAAAATTTTTTGCATGAAATTTTGCATACAGGTTACTTTCTGGCCAAGGTAGGTTGCTATTGAAGATGGGCGAAATCGGATGATAACCACGCCCCCTTTTTCGATATCGAAAATTTCGAAAATCAAATAAATTGACATAACTTGCGTAAAAACTGAGATATTTGCATGGAATTTGTTATGCAGGCTACTTTCTGGCCAAGGTGAGCTGCTGTGCAAATTTTCGAAATCGGATGATAACCACGCCCACTTTTTCGATATCAAAAATCACATAAATTAACATAAGTTGAGTAAAACTTGAGATATTCGCATGAAATTTGGTACACAGGTTACTTTCTGGCCAAGACAGGTTGGTGTTTAAAATGGACGAAATTGCATGATAACCACGCCCCCTTTTTTGATATAGAAAATTTCAAATGAGATTCTAGGGCCTATATCATTGCCAAGTTATGGTATTTGTATCTCGTTCTGAAAACTTAGACTTCCTTACGTGTTACTTTGATACTTTTTTACCCGAGATTTACCATGTAGTACATCCAACTGCTTAAGCGCCTCAAAGTTGTCTATCATTTTTGATCTGATGAAAATCCATTTTAACACAAATGTATGTGTATATATGTATGTTTTGCTGCTTTTACTCTTACACACTTTACTAATACAAATATGTACCCAGGCGGATAATTGCTATTAAAGAGCATTTGAAAAATTTTCTCAACGTAGCTGTACCATCACTCACTTTCACTTACCACTATGTAATTCCACATCACAGCAAAGCACAGCGCTAGGCAACAGGCAATCCGAAATATACCACCCACACTGATTGGCTGCCCTAAAAATATGTAAGCTAAAAGCCACTAAAAGTACCAAAAAGGATTAGTAGTGCCAGTGGCATTGCTTGCATTAACATTATCGGTGGCCAATGACCATCTACATAAACTTAAAATTATGCGCTCACACATACATACACACGCTTAAGTAGTTTTGTATGGTAAGTAAGTATGTGTTATGAAGTATACTTTAGGGCGCTACGTAGACCGCATATGAATATTTTGGTAAATTACTCTTGTTGAATGCCCACTTCAAGTATATTTAACGCTTGACAGGATACTAAGAGTATACCCATGCATATTTTATAATGTAGGTATGTATGTATGTATATGTGTGTGTGTGTTTGTAGGCAGATACTTGTGCTGTTGAGATAGTAAATGTGTCGTTGGTCCACACGCAAATAGCTTTGACACTTGGCCAGCAATTAGAAAACTTTTGAATTTTTTAGTGAAACTTTTACTTGCTGCTGCGTTGATAGCCATTACTAATGGGGTTTTACACTTATGTATATTGAAACAAAAATACGCGTATACTTGGTGGTGGCATTAATATTTGTTTGAAAAGGGTTATAAAGCTTCTTTTC
Source organism: Sphenella marginata (assembly GCA_951509765.1). Classification (NCBI taxonomy): domain Eukaryota; kingdom Metazoa; phylum Arthropoda; class Insecta; order Diptera; family Tephritidae; genus Sphenella; species Sphenella marginata. Next base: position 88,473,912 of record OX608079.1, on the reverse strand, counting down.
AGGATTTCAGAATTAAGTTTTGTTTTTTTATTAATTTAAGCCAAGATTATGTATCTTCTATACTTTGAAATGCATGGCGTAGTTTCATTATTTTATGCTGTTGTCTGGTATTTTTTGTAATTCTTCTTTCGGCTGTTGGCCGATTTTGTTGTTGTTATTCCTATACTTTGAATCCGGTATGCTTCGGCACAAGTATCTCACAGCGCTAGCTGGAATACCATTTTAGAGATTTCGTGAATTTAAGTAGCCTCTTATGACAGGCATACATATCTTCCACGGGCATATTGTTAATACCCAACGTCTAGGGATTAAAATGTATATTTTAAGTTGTTGCTGTTGTAACTATAATACCGGCACGGATGAGATGGAGAATGCTACTGTCCACAGTTCTCCTGCACGCTCCCGTACTAGCACCTTTTTATAGTAGAACGAATAACATCGGAATGATTTATTTTCACACCGAAAGCGTTGTTGGATCATGGACTATTGTCTGCTCTTATGACCAGCAAACCTTATGAGCCTATATTCCAAACCCCTAACTGGCTGTACGACCCAAGGATCCCTTAAAATATTTCGTCGTAAGCAATTAAAGTTGAGAATATCCCACGGGAAGAAAAGTTTATTGATGAATACTTTGGTGTGGGCCTTCATTATGAGCTGGTGGAAAATTATGGGAAAGCGAGAAAAGTTATGGTAGCCAAAAAAAATTACACCACATTGGTATCTAGAAAGATTAAATTTGGAGCACTTCAACATTTTTAGCCTTTCGCTGTTTCCTTCAACGTCATGCATGTGCTGGGCTACAAAATAAAACTACTTAGTGCCATCACTTGGACCTGCATAGCTCGTGGATAGGGACTTCAAAGTTTTATATGAAGTTAACAACATTGACTACTTGATTATAGTGCCAAAAGCGGTGCTCGAAGGGGAAAAGACAAGGCAAATTCCTTGAAATAGAAAATATTTGTTAAAGCACACCTTCTAGGGATTAAGAGTAAAAAGAAGTAGGAGAAACAATTAAGAATATAAAAAAGCAAACTCTTAATTTACATTTTGACATTTCCAAATGCATAAAGCAATATTTCAGTCTCAATACCTTTCTCCAGACATCCTATTTAAGAGTCCTATAAACCTGAATTCTTAACGATGTGGTCATCTTAACAATTTCTTAACGTTTTGAAAACTCTAAACAGAGAGAGCCATACATATATTATACACATATGTATGTATGTATATTGCGAAATATCTTACGGTCACCATGAAGATTGAGAAGAATATCACAATATCGATGGGTTCGAAGTCCTTAGGCTACATTCGCATATGAGCCAGATGGTGGCACTGAAGCGGGAGAAATCATTTAAAAATTCACAATAGCCAAGTTTCAGTGAAGATTTAGTCCTTTACTACATCGCTAAGTGGCAGCTTTTATAGCGTAGGTTCCGGAAAATACATTATATCGCAGCCAAGCTGAAACCCTCAATAGAGTCGATACTTCAATTATCTAAACGATTGTCATGCGCCTGAAGAGGTTTGTGAAGATCACCCCAGGCCCACTATTTTTCTGAACTATTATAGTTTAATTTCTATGTTAAACTTCAAATTTTCTTCTAAAAAAGAAGAATCGTCAGACACACACATTCTGTCCTATGCACCAAATATACTTTTCCGGAAAGGGGAGAAAAAATAAAAATACAAGTGTATCGGCGATTTTCATGTACACGTCAGAATTTTTTTATGTAAAAAGTATAAAGCTCCTTGTGTCCGTTTTTCTGCCTGTGTGAAAGATTTTTTTAATCGATTTTTAACCACTTTTTCCGTGATCCAATCGAGCCTGAATTTTTGAAAGCAGACTCATGGAAATGTCTGTATCATGTCAAAAAAATTTTTTATCAATTCTCAGATTTTCCTGAATATTTTTTTATAAAATGGTTTTCGGTTTTTGTAACGGTTTCAGCTCTTTAAATAACGGAATTTTTTTGTATTAATTTTATTATTTTAAAATTAAAAGTGTTACATTAAAAATTTTAGTGTTATCTATCATTTCTGTTTATACGCTTTATTTTATAAAATAAATGAGGTTTTATTTTTCCTACGTAGTAACTAGCTTATAAAAAATGACTTATTTAAAAAAAAAATTATTAAAATTCCAAATAATTTTTATTGTTTTCGTTGCGCACTATTTTACTATTGGAACATTAAATTACAACTTTCACAGAATATTTGCTTTGTTCATAGTTTAGTGGGTGCCTAGATATGTATGTAACCCTGAATTCAAATAATATGGGCCACACTAAACCCCAAACAATCGTTCATACCGGACACTTAGCGTTTTTCTTCATTTCGACTTATATGCGCTATCGCTAAAAGTTAAATTGTTTATGAAAATATATACATATATTTCTTAATAATATGACGTACCTATCTATAATTTAAATTTATAATGTTCTTCATATTATTAAATTAAAAATTTAAAAAAGATCGATTTGTTCTAGTCATAAACCAAGTGGCTTGAGTGGTCAGCAAGACTTACGGCGTACGCAGTTGATGTTTTATTTGTCGTAATTGGTCGATTATTGCCAACAATAAGCTAGGTCGGCCCCGAATTAGACTAGGGCTAAACTAAGACCGATTATGCTGCAGGAACAACAAAAGAAAAAATCGGAATACTTCTTGACAGCAAGCAATCGGGGGAACCAAATAAATAAGAGAGGTTGAAAAGGGCCTCAACAGTACTTTAGCTATGGTGGGATACTCGTCAGGACTCTCACCCTCTTTGTAATAGGGTATACATGGATATTGTGGAGCTAAAATACACTATGGCACCATTAAAATGGTATTTTGTAATTTTTGCCTACTCTTCAGTATCCGGGCAGCCCGTCCGGAATCATAGCAAATTTTGGTTTTAGTTTCCGGATTCCGCACAGTAATAATTTGTGCCGAAAAGTAAAATAAATTTATTTTTTTATTTAAAATACAAAAGTTTATTATATTTCAAACACGCACTTACTTTTCTAAACAGTTCCTACTAATTTTGGTTGTTACAAAAACCTGCAATTTTGGCGGATGCTCAGACTTCTGACTCTTAAATTATGCGTAACTATTAAACAATGCTTTTGATTCAACTGAAATTTTTCAAGTACACTTAGAAAATATGTAAATATATTTCCATTAGTGTTGTTATTTGAAATCATACCTGGGTAATACTGAGTAGTAATTGGACTATTACGTACTTAAATATTTTATATTTTGATCTTGAAGTAATTAGTCCGTACTAAGTACTTTCAGAATATTCAAGTACAAATACAAGTACGAGTACAAGTAATTGCAAAATAATTGAAGTTTTAGCGAATTGAAAAATTGTTTTAAATGTTGGTTTCAAGATTGTAAGTAATTGAAAGTACTTGAAAAGAATTAAAAATCGATTCAAGTACATTTTTCAATTCTTTTCAAGTACTTCCAATTCTTTTCAAATACTTTGAAGTATTTGTTAAAACTTCAATTATTTTGCAATTACTTGCACTTTTGTTTGTACTTGAAAATTTTGGGAATGCCAGTACCGGTACCAGTACAATTCCTTTAAAATGTACTTGTCACAAGTCGTACTGGTACTTGAAATTACCCAGGTCTGTTTGAAACTATTTGTTTGTGATTAGCCTATTAATCCCAAAACATTGACATAGCGCTGTCCGGAAACTGGTATAGTTACCCTATATTTCAATGAAATAAGTCAGAATGTGAAATTCTGCAGCAACTGTAGGTACATATGTATAGTAACTAAGGAACGCAAAGAGAAAATCGTTATTGTTATGCATGAAACGTAGGTATGTAAGTATAAAGCATTCGAGCGCGAGATAGCGCTTTCCCTTTCTCTTATTACAAAAATTTAAATTGTTCCATTCGCGTAACTTCGGGTGGCTTTTCTGTCGTTAGAGCTTTTGATTACATATATAGTTATGAACAGTCTCTTCTGTTGTATGTATCACACTTCAGTATATTAATTTCTACACCATTAGTTAACGACGGCTTTGCTGTCTTTTCCAACCTGTCACTTAGTCAAATGTGAAATAATCAGATTGCTTTTAGGCATAAGTTGACGAAATACATTTTACTCTCGTACGCATAACCTGCGAGTTTCTTTCTTTTTTACATTAGTATGCTAATAATCTGCTTTTATAAAATTTATACAAAAAAAACGATATTTGAAATTGCTTCGCAAACAATGCATGCGACGTGCTAGTGTAATGTGTCATGAGTTTGAAGTGATGTGTGACAGTCACAATTTGTTTTTCTATTCCAGCGCACTTTAGTTTACTTCAATAGGCATAGGATGCACAAAAATGTCTCATTTTGTTTTATTTCACGTACCAATTAATGAGATATACATACATATGTACAGAAACTGACGAGGGTTATTCAAATGAGATGAACTCAATTTATGCAGCTTAACACTTGCTCGTATTATTTTTTTATGCTTTAGAAAAGTATCTTAAACAATTCGTACTTACATACATACATACATATTCAAGTGTAAGCATGCACATTTCACAGATTTCTTTACCAAAACCTTATTTTTTTTCAAAGGAAAGTTCAGGTATCTTTTTTTTCAATTCTAGTGTCACGATTTCAATTGCCGAAAAAGCGTTATTTCAGAGCCAGTAATCACTTATTTTATACATTTTGTAACAGTCATATATGACTCTATAATTGTTTCATAAATGAGCCTTTTTTGCTTCTAACAAGTGCCGATTATGTAAAAATTGGTGTCATATGTACATATCTTCCCAACAAACAATAGGAGTCATAAATGAGTCAGAAAGGAATCCTAAGTGGGAGCGTTTATGCTCTTTATGAACTCATTTATGAGTCCGAAATGAGGGTATTTCCCTTCTTGCGATGGTCGTCCGATATGAGCCGAATTTCATATATTATATGAGCCTAAATAAGAGTCATATATGACACCTTTTTTTCTCATAATCGGCACTTATTGGATTCAGAAAAGACTCATATATGAAACAGTTTTAGAGCCATTTAGGACTGTTGTGAAATTCAGAAAATGTACATTTTTGGCCTTAAATTACGCCTTTTGGCATTAAAATTGGAAAATTAGAATTGGGGAAAAGACACCTGAAGCTTCATTAAAGAAAAGAGATTTTTCAATAGATTTTGGTGAATAAATCAGTAAAATGTGCATTGTATGGTCATACTCACACCAAGGGATGCTTCTTCGTCACTAGGGAATGTCTATAAAGCTATCCATTGAAAAGTACATCAAAATGGATTTAGCCAGCAATGATAATACAAAGAAAGTCCAGAACAATGGAAATCAGAAACAGCTTCGGTAATGTAATTCAATTTTTATTGAAATAAAAAATTTTCAAAAACAAACTATGAATATTTGTTCCAAAGTTGCTCTGTTAAATGAACACTCTCCATATAAGGCTCATAATTTTCATCACATAGGAGTCATAAACGACTCTTATATGATCTTATTTCTAAATCTAAAATTTTTCACATATTTAAGACTCATATCGGACTTTCAACGAGTTATTCTTGTACATATGTATGTACATTTGTATATCCACTACTATCTCTGGAACGACTTAACCGATTTGGATGATATTTGGCATATATGTAGGTACTATGCTTTGTTTTAAGATTTTCTACTTTCGTGCTGCCACTTGGGGTGCCACCTGACCTCATTTTATTTATTCCTTCAGATATCGACCACTATCTCGAGAACGGCTAAACCGATTTCGATGAAATTTATTAGATACATACGTATGCTTCCTTCTATGATTTTTTACTTGGATGTTGCCACTAAAGGAAGCTTGTAGGGTTGGCACCTTTCCGATTTTTTTTTAAATATTAACCAATATATGGCAGTATGGATATTAAACAGAAGGTATTTGACGCCGTATACCAACCAGAATATTGAATGCACAACAGGTGTCGCCATAGTATTTCAGTTACCTATTTGACAAACAGATGGCGCTATGCCCATTTAGTTTAACATCGACAAATTCGAAAAATACCGAGCAAGGTTCGGTCACCCAGCTGCTAAGACTCTTATACATGCTCATATGCTATATATGTATATTTGGAAGTGAAATACCGTTATTTCGGACTCATAAATAAAGAGCGTAAACACTCCCATTTGTTGCTCCTTTATAATTCATTTATGACTCAAATGGTTTTGCTGTTCAAACATTTTTATTCATTTATGAATATTAGTAATTTGAGTAATAAAAAACAGTTTTTATACATCCGATGAACTAAAAAATTGACACCTTAAATATTATCAAATGTTTATGAGGACTTTAGGCTATCTTGTGACGTGTTCGTGGCTTTTTATGTCAGGCTCATATCGGCTTGGGGATTGCATTAACTAAGCCAAATATCAGAGATCACATTTTTGAACAATAATTCGACAATTGTGCACTGATTTTTAAGATCCAAGATTATTCACATATATTTTTTTTAATGTTGAGTAACTGCTATATATAGAACGCTTTGCTGATAGAATAATTTTAAAGAAACTTTTTCTTCCGCGTGAAATATAACGTAGAATTGAAGAATGCCTTTGTAACTCCATTTAATGATATTTGGCTGCTTTAATTTTGTCGTATACTGTAGTTTTTTTGGTGACAGCTGTCTGCAGAGTTACACATATACATATACATATGTATGTACGTACATATACATATATGCATGAAACCGATTGCTTTAGGCACTCTAAGTGTCTACGAAGATATGCTTTTTAGCATTTAAGTAGATAAATGTGTTTACTAAACTGCTGTGTGAAAAATAAAACTCACAGCTCGTACCTAAATTTATTATTTATTTTCACGAAAATAATAATACCACTTTTCTCACGTAAATAAAAAATTAACGAATGATAAGTAGAACACACAAAGCCGATTGTTACGCATAAATCAGAAAAGATAGTAGCTATAATAAACATCATTTTTAAAATACCCAAAGTGTGAAATATTCCACTTTTACAAGATTTTATAAGTCTAAAATAAAGCCTATTCTGCAGCTTCAAAAAGAAGGGGTAAGCTCCTAAGGGAACAATTATTAGTATAACAATGGGCGTGCGGTCTAAGTGTGCCGCTCAGTTGTGCAAGTAACCCTAAATTAACTTTAAAAACTCTTCTTATATAGAGAAAACTATAGTAATATGTATGTGTACTAGTACAGATGGGTATAAATAATTGTAGAACATTACTTTCAATATTTGTGTATTGACAACTTTATTTTCCTATAGGGATCTATGCAAATGGAATGTGCTCGTACTGGTTTAAAATTACAATTTCAAATTAAAGCGAATTAAACAAAGTTAATAAAGTTCAAGTAGATTTTATAAATTTGTTTTACTGGCGCTTTTAAAACTTGTGTAAATAAACTCGAATGTATGGACTCATGTGTAACTTTTTGGTTCTGTTTTGGCTTACGAAAAGTTTTATTTATTCATTTTTAACTTTCAGCATGCCGTAAATATTTAAAATTTGTTTACATTCTTTCTTTCGGCGCTTTCAAGTACAAACATTTTTGATAAACGTACATGTTTCCTGATTTCTTCATGGTTTTACATTTCATTAAATTTGCATAAATGCTACAAGGCGAAAACTATATTCACATGTTATCAAAATAAAATGAGTACAACTCGTATATATCGCACTTGTTACGTTAAAGTGTAACAACTCAAAATTTGATTATTTTCAGTAGAGACGAAAAACTGTTTCCGTAAATATTAATAACTAGCAGGGTACCCGGCGTTGCTCGGGATGTAAGTAGTTAGGGGGACTTTCAAAATCAATAATATACTTTAAGATTTCATATTTATATAATATTATTGCCTACTGAAGAATTTACCAAATTCGAATATTTTGAAAATTTTGAAAAAAGAGTATTGAAAACCGGTTTTCAAAAATTTTCTTTTGCGGTATTCGTTGGTAACGTTAGGGGGCCTTTCAAGAATTCAATTTTGACAAATTGTGCCAGGATGAATTGAACTTCAAATGTTGATTTGATACAATATTGTAGGGTAATATTAAGGGTTTTCTGCAATCGCATTTTTACAAATGAAACCTGGGGCCTTTCCCTTTCGTTTGATACCCATATTGTAGGGCAAGTTTAAGGTTTTTGGGCAATCACATTTTCACCGATAACTCAGTTATCGATCAATTTACCGAAACCTATCGAAGTCCAAATGAAACCTGCGGCCTTCTCCTTTCGTTTTATACCCATATTATAGAGTAATGTTAAGTTTTTTGGGCAATCACCGATAACTCAGTTATCGATCAATTTATCGAAATATATCGAAATCCAAATGAAACCTGGAGCTATCTCCTTTCGTTTGATACCCATATTGTAGGGTAAAATAGAGGTTTTCGGGCAATCGCATTTTGACCGATGACTCAGTTATCCATCAATTTATCGAAATATATTGAAGTACAAATGAAACCTGGGGCCTTCCCCTTTCGTTTGATGCCCATATTGTAGGGCAATTTTAAGGTTTTTGTGCAATAACATTTTCACCGATAACTTAGTTATCGATAAATTTATCGAAATATATCAAAGCTAAATTGAAACCTGGGGCCTTCCCCTTTCGTTTGATACCCATATTGTAGGCCAAGTTTAAGGTTTTTGGGCAATCACATTTTCACCGATAACTCAGCTATCGATCAATTTATCGAAACCTATCGTAGTCCAAATGAAACCTGCTGCCTTCTCCTTTCGTGTTATAACCATATTATAGGGTAATGTTAAGTTTTTTTGGCAATCACCGATAACTCAGTTATCGATAAACTTATCGAAATATATCGAAGTCCAAATGAAACCTGGAGCTATCTCCTTTCGTTTGATACCCATATTGTAGGGTAATATGGAGGTTTTCGGGCAATCGCATTTTGACCGATGACCAAGTTATCGATCAATTTATCGAAATATATTGAAGTACAATTGAAACCTGGGGCCTTCCCCTTTCGTTTGATACCCATATTGCCGGGTAATATTAAGGTTTTCGGGCAATCGAATTTTGACCGATAACTTAGTTATCGATCAATTTATCGAAATATATCAAAGCTAAATTGAAACCTGGGGCCTTCCCCTTTCGTTTGATACCCATATTGTAGGTCAAGTTTAAGGTTTTTGGGCAATCACATTTTCACCGATAACTCAGTTATCGATCAATTTATCGAAACCTATCGTAGTCCAAATGAAACCTGCTGCCTTCTCCTTTCGTTTTATACCCATATTGTAGGGTAATATTAAGGTTTATGGGCAATCGAATTTTGACCGATAACTTAGTTATCGATCAATTTATCGAAATATATCGAAGCCAAAATGAAACCTGGGGCCCTCCCATTTCGTTTGATAGCCATGTTATAGGGTAATGTTAAGTTTTTTGGGCAATCACCGACAACTCAGTTATCGATAAACTTATCGAAATATATCGAAATCCAAATGAAACCTGGAGCTATCTCCTTTCGTTTGATACCCATATTGTAGGGTAATATAGAGGTTTTCGGGCAATCGCATTTTGACCGTTGACTCAGTTATCGATCAATTTATCGAAATATATTGAAGTACAAATGAAACCTGGGGCCTTCCCCTTTCGTTTGATACCCATATTGTAGGGTAATTTTAAGGTTTTTGTGCAATAACATTTTCGCCGATAACTCAGTTATCGATACATTTATCGAAACCTATCGAAGTCCAAATGAAACCTGGAGCTATCCCCTTTCGTTTGATACCCATATTGTAGGGCAAGTTTAAGGTTTTTGGGCAATAACATTTTCACCGATAACTCAGTTATCGATAAATTTATCGAAATATATCGAAGCCCAAATGAAACCTGGGGCCATCCCCTTTCGTTTGATACCCATATTGTAGGGTAATATTAAGGTTTATGGGCAATCGAATTTTTACCGATACCTTAGTTATCGATCAATTTATCGAAATATATCGAAGCCAAAATGAAACCTGGGGCCGTCCCCTTTCGTTTTATACCCATGTTATAGGGTAATGTTAAGTTTTTTGGGCAATCACCGATAACTCAGTTATCGATAAATTTATCGAAATATATCGAAGTCCAAATGTAACCTGGAGCTATCCTCTTTCGTTTGATACCCATATTGTAGGGCAATTTTAAGGTTTTTTTGCAATAACATTTTCACCGATAACTCAGTTATCGATAAATTTATCGAAATATATCGAAGCCCAAATGAAACCTGGGGCCATCCCCTTTCCTTTGATACCCATATTGTAGGGTAATATTAAGGTTTTCGGGCAATCGAATTTTGACCGATAACTTGGTTATCGATAAATTTATCGAAATATATCGAAGCCAAAATGAAACCTGGGGTCATCCCCTTTCGTTTGATACCCATATTGTACGATCTTTCTATACCTATATGCGAAATATCATAAGTATAGTTTCAATATACCTAGAGTTATATGGAATAAAAAAAATTTCGAAAAGTAACGGTCCCTAGCAGGGTCGGAACCCCCAAAATTAAAAAAAAAAATAGCCTATAGCTCCTTCCAGACTATAACCTGTAGGCGTGCCAAATTTCAACAAAATCCGTCTAGCCATTCTCAAGTTTTTAGGGAACAAAAGCAAACGTCTGGACATCCAAACATCCAAACATCCAAACATCCAAACATCCAAACATCCAAACATCGCTACATTCACATTTATAATATTAGTAGGATATATTACAAAGAAAAAACAATGTAATTGCACGAAAATATCATTAAAAATAATATAACCGTTTTTTCATTTTTATTTGTTTAGTATTTGCACGAAAATAACAAAATTTTTGAGTTATTACTCTTTTCCTGAAATTTTTTTTTATACATAGTGGTATTATTTTGAGTTGTCTCTGTTTTACTGAAAATTCTCACTGGAATTGATAAATATGATTTGTTGTAAATAGGCACAATTCAAAATGTTACACTTTATGTGATCCACTAACGAACAAATTTGATAAAACACTTGGATACAACTAAAAATGTAACTCTTTAGGTGAGTCGAAAGAAGTCATTCTGAAAACAAAGAGAGAGTCATAACGGTTTTTTTGAGGAAAGACTAGATAAATCACTGAACGATTTCTACAGTGGGTAGAGATGACCCCTGCACATTATTTTCTTGCAAAAAACTAAAATTTGGAAATTTTGAGTTGTTACACTTTAACGTAACAAGTGCGATATGAAGATTTGTATGTGTTATAATCCCAGTGAAAAGAAGAGATGCATTATGGGTTGCTTTCAAGACAAGATACATGCAAAGATCAGCCGAAAATTAAGTAAACGAGTAATGTGTCCATGGTTTAATTTTTTGGTAGTTTACTCGGAAATAAACAATGGTGGTTAAATTTCGTTTTTACCATAGATCGCGGTACGAAGTTATACGAGTACTTTCAAGAGAACTCTTTTTCTTTTCTTGGCACTGCCCATTGTTACGCGCCATACATCAGAAAACAGTGGAGAGTATTGACTTTAGTCTCGGTCAATAGTAGCAATTGTTCTCAAAACCTATTTTCCTTTGGATTTTTGATTGGCACTATATTCCAAGCTAAATCCGCCTATCTTAATTTGTTTGCCTTTTCTTTCTGGTCAGAGAATGACCCGCTTGTTGAGTCACTAGTGTAATATCGGTAACGTTTAACCTTGTTGCGCGAGTATTTTTCTCTAGGATAAATTTGAAGAGACTCACTATAGGAAATTGCCCCGCATAAAGCTTCATTGGGTCTCGTATAATTCGGAGCAAACTTAGCAATACTGGCGTAGCTATTCGTATCGAAGGTATTGATGTAGGTATTCGATATTCGGTATTGATTTTAGTACCCGATATATTTGTGCTCTATGGAGGGACTAGTCTATTTGTCTATTTTATGAGGCTGGTTTAAAGTTGATAAAAACCAACTTGTAGAATACTCTAATTTTAGATGTGCCTGCTCTTCATAGGTAATAAAGAAACTTGACCTACTACTTGGACTTGTTACTTAGACTAGTTGCAGGGTATATAGTTGAATAGAAGAATACTGTTCTGGAGACATCATACGCACTGCACGTACGTTTGTATGAGTGCTTAAATAAATGTAGGTGTATGTAAATATATATGATTTATGCAATAAAGTTGTACGAATATAATAAATATATATGTAAATACTTAAACAAATCAGCCTGAAGGTGTTTTTGTGTATATAAACACCTGCCAGATGGTTTCCGCACGCCCACATAAATAAACGCACGTGAACACACACACATACATACGTACATATGTAAATTGCATGCATCACCTTCTTCCCCTCCTACATACTTTATTCGTCCACACTTTATTTTTGTTTCGGCGTCATTTCCTCTTTATTGTTTGCACTGTCAGCTTTTTGTCGTTGCCTTGTAATTCTTTAAACACTGTCAACATGGTTAAGCGTGTATGTGGGTGTTGTTGGTGTTTATGTGCGTGCGTTCGTACGTGTGAATGCGCTTTGCTGTTTTTGTTTATCCACATCGTTTGTATTTTTTACATGTTTCCGTTCCGCCTTTTTGGTGGTTTCAGTCCTCACATATTTTTTGTCTCTACTACATTTGTTGTTGTTCACTCGCTGCGGTGTGCGCTCAGGTGTTGTTGTCGTAGCAGATTTGTTGTTGTTATGTTAGTTAAATTGTCACGCATGTCTAACGCAGAGCCCTCGAGCCTTGATTTTCTTGCAAAAGCTTACCTACACATATACATACATTCATACATATATATATTTTTGTAGAAGTGGATCGCAGTGTTTTTGCCTGTCCACGCTAAATGCATATGCAAACTCTGCTTTACTCCGCGCACCCTCTGCGCTTAAACTACAAAAGATTTATGTAGGTATGTACATATGCATGTTCATTAGATTGGGACGAAGAAAAAGTTTCAAAAGATACATTTTTCATATAAATCCTTAAAAGCATAAGCTAAATTAATAATGTGCGAAATCAACTAAACAAAGCTCATTCTCTTCATGCTGCGCGTGACCTACAATTCACAGTGTGCAGAATCTTTAAGAACACTCCACAAAATCGACTTAAGTCAAGCGTTACAGCACTCAACTTTCCTCGTATGGAGTTTGCTTCGGTCTTCCGACTGATGTGTTCGCCACCGCCAAGACCACTAAAAGCTTTGGTTATACTTCTAACTGCTTCAAAAAAGTTTTTCAAATATTCGTCCACATAAATTTTAGTTTAATGAGGCCTTTCGAGCTCAAAAGAAACCACCCAAAGAGACTACTCAAAACAAAAATGATAAGATAAATATTTGAAAACCCCTATCACTTTCCTTTTATTTCCTCTAGACTGATCTACTCTAGTGTGCTTGAGGATACTTTCAGCTTTAAGCACTGACACACATCAATCTTCTATTTGTTGCTACATTTTTTCTGTGGCATTTAATGCTTGCGTATAGAGCAGTTTGTCATTGATTTGTTGCATATTTTACAATTTTTGTCACTTTGATGCCACTTTTTGTGATGAGCGTGTCGCATGCCATTAAAAACCTGTGCTTACACTATGGCGCAAAAGTAAAGATGTACTAAATTATTTGATGGTTTCTTGTATTAGTCAGATATTTAGTTCGATTTGTATTGTTTTCGCTTCCTACGTGTCGCAAAAAAAATTGATGCATATAAAAAATTGTCTTATACCAAAACATTAGCTTGGTATTTTTATTTGATCGTTTATAACTTACTTAGTTTTGCATCGATTTTCTTCGATGATAGCTTATCTGTTTTCTAATTAAACAGAGCTTAACGCAAAGAAAAAATATCTGGGAAAAAAGTTGCGGTTTTGGAATGCTGTCCTCGCAAAAAGTAATTTTTCTCATATTTTTTCATAAAAAAAAACAAAAATCTGAAATGATAAGCTAATATCTCGAAAACTATCTGGTTGAACAAAAAAACAATGAATAATGCATTTACACCAAATTTTATTGTCATTTTGATTCTGTAAGCCCTTTTGCAATTGCTTGATCCGTTCGTGAGATATACGTAATTAAAGGGAGCCGTCTTTTTGGTTTTTTCGAATAACGGTAAATTGAAAATATCTCGAAAACGGTACCATAGCATCAAAAATGAACTCGATTTTCGAAATCAGGAGGTGGTTATACATACGAATTTCATAACGGCGTCTTTGGTAAATTTTGGCCGTCGACCAGTGTAGTCACAGAATCTGCAAGTAGTTGAAAATATCAAAAATATTGCTCATACGCCTTGTAGCACCAATTTGAATTTTTTTGATTGTCACTTATACATACATATATACTCAGATATATGTATGTACATAATTCACTTATCGTACCTGTAAGATATATACATATGTGGTGAAAAGGTGTGCGTCTCTACGCGTTAGTGTTGGTGCGCCTATAATTTTGCACTACAGTGTAACTGTATACTAACTTTTTTTTTCTTACCGCAATTGCATGCTTACAAAAGAAAGCGCTTTTTGCCGTTACCACTGTTGTATGCCTTTACATTTTTTTTATTAATATTTCGAGTCATTTTGTGACTGTATTTAAGCCTTTTTGTTAACGTGTTCATTCGTGCAGATTTTTACTCAAAGAGTTGACATCCCGTTAAGTTATTGTTAAACAAGAGGTATTCACCACTGATTTATTGTGTGATTTATTCTTGTATAAATGAACATATGCACATATATAGATCTGTGTATATATACCAACTATGTACATCCATATGTATATACTTCATATGCTGCTTGCAAGAAACTTCCAATTCTAAGAGAGTTCTTATGCAAATACGCCTAACGAAGTGTCATATTTTAGTCGTATGTATGTACATATATAATTTATGTATTACGCGTTCAAGTATTGCGTCAACAAATATACGCACATATTAACACGCATCAACATTAATATATGTATTTATATAACGCATTTGATTTAATGGATAATTTAAAAGATAAACATTTACTTAACAACATCAAAATGCTTCATATGACTTTGGTTGTTGTGTGGGCTTATTAATTCAATAGAAGTATATTAAGTTAACGAGAGCTTATACAAAAGGCACACAGCCAGAAGATGAAAGAAAATGTAAAATAAAAATATTGTTGCTTTTTAAAGTCCTTTTACTTGCAATTTCAAATTATTATATTCTGAAAATTTAAATTCATAAAGTTATATGTAATTCATATTCAGGAAATTTAAATTCCCATGACTATGAATGAGCTCAAGGCCAAGAATAGTAATTTTATAATGAAAATTAATTAATAATTTATGTAACTATTAAATGTTTTTAATTGATTGTAAAAGCGAAATTTTAGAGACAACTGCCATACCTTTTCTTATAGATTCATTTAGGAAGCTTTATCAGAGAAATTTCGGCACGCACTGCTAACCACTAAGCCAAAAGTACGCTGGTTTTGATATCAGCACAACTCCTCACTCTATTCACTTTGCCATATAATGTATATATATATATGAACAACACCGTCATCTGGCAGTCAGTGTGGCATCATGAAGGAGCTCCTAATGGGATGCAGCCGTTCAGTAAGACTTTCTCCAATTAGAATCATTTTGCTTAAAAACACTAGCTTTCTGACTTAGAAAATTATTTTAATACCAGATATTACCAGGACAAAATTTGTATCTAGTTACTCCTACCCGGAAAGAACCTTAAATACCACAATAATTTTAAGCTACTTTCCAAAGAAACGATTGCAGCAGAGAGGACTTATGATATTGAATAACACCTTAACGCAAAAGTTACTTCTTAGTCAGGCTTACGTATGAAAAAAAGGCTGTATCACTGAAACTGTTCTATCAACACTATATGCCCATCTTACAAAAAACGCCCATGAATTGCTGAACACTTGGTCATTGATTGCTCTTTTTTTGTCCACTTTCAACTTTCAGGCGAATCCGAGCCATCCCCCAAATGTTTTTTCAATTCAGATTTTCCTCTTATACAGCCAAAGCTCGATGTTGATAGTAATTAATAATTTCTGGGTAGCAGCATCTTTCTTGTCCTTTATTGTGTTCATATCAAATATTCAAAGGTAATATTGTTTAACTAGATGATTGATATTCGTAAGTAAATGCCTCTTACCTCTCAACACCAACCTTCTCTTCCTTACTGGAAGGTAGCACTGGTCATACCAAATCGTTTTCACGACAGTCTGCGGGTACTCCGGCAATGAACTGTCACTTTTATAGCACCGCCCAGACCTTCAGGGACAACAGCCAATTATTCTTCTTATATACAATTTTACCTTTAGCATCCTTTGCGATTTCCAAAGGAAAAACGAAATCTGCGAGTATTCACAAATTTCCATTTCAAGTGACACTTTACAAAATGCACATAGTAGACGAAATAACTCGTTGCAACAACCCAATAAACACCAAAGTAATGATGATATCGGAGATGTTTTCGTGGGAGTAGTTTGTCGAATTTGACGCATCAGACATCTAGAGATAACCGTAAGATTACAAAAAAAGTAATCCCCTAATAATTAATCTGCCAATTAAATGAAATCTGAAATTGCCAGCGATCCGTGAAGTTCAAAATAATCGAGTCACTAAAGAGTTAAAAGTCGAATTGCCGACTATCCGGGAGCTCGTGGCGAATGAGCGTTTTGCATACTGGGAAGTGAGGCTATACATATTAACACATACACATACAAACGTAGGTATAGCGCACCTTCTTAATGCACAAAGTACTGCAACTTAAATAGCTGGATCCTTGAATGCAGTACGAAATGAACAAAATCGACCACTTAAATGTGCATGAAACGGCTAATAAAAGATTAAGGATATAAATGTTTGGTAAACGGCAAAAGAAAATACCAAAAGTAAAGAGAGATAAGAATTTAAGAAAAATGTTGGTGAATAGTAATAGCCGCTGGAAGAAAATATTTAAGTATAACATACAAAAGGCTATAATCACAAAAGAGTACAAACTATAAAATAAGAAAAATGTAACAGCAATTGTAAATAGATTAAAGAGCTGCCATATTAAGAATGAGGGAAACGAAGGTGCAATGCCAAAAATGCGCAACCAAGCGCACGGTACCCTAGAGTGGCGAATGTGATCACGCATTGAAGTGGATTTTCATTCATCGTACGCGCTGAAGCTCGTAGGTGCAACAACAACAACACACAATAGCCAACACAAGTATGCCAGAAATGTCTGCTCTTCAACATGCTCTCCGAATACTTGGCTGTTGTAGGTAGCGCTTGACCAACAAAAAATTGCGTAAATGCAGTTAAGCCGCAGTTGAAGGTCAGTCTGTCTTTGGTATGCGGTGACCGCACTTTACATACAAACATATACATTTTCACCTTTAACCTGTTTTATTCCAAGTACTTGGGAATGTTGAAGTTTTCAGCTTCACGTCAAGTATCTTCATTGCGGATTTTAAGAATTGTACGTTATTTTTTTATTTTATTTGCATTGCTTCCCTCTTCCTTTATTTACCTGTGTATCTCCGCTTTAAATTCATTTTCGCTTCTGTTGATTTCTCATATCGGGTTAAGCCTTCTTTTACTATTTTCAGTGCGTGTGGTGTTTGTCTAATTGTGTATTTTTTTTAACTCCTTTTCATTTGAAGTAAAGTTAGGTTTAATAGTTGCAGAAGAGCAGACATTTTCGCTGAGCATACATACATAATGATTGCATTCAACAGAAGTGGTATTGAAGTTTTTGGCTAGTTATCATGGAATGCATGTTGAAGAAAATCCAAGACACAGTCAAAAATAAAAATATTCACAAGCTTTATTGCTAGTGGGAGTGGGATTTTTTTCGAATAATATTCGAATAAACACTATTCAAATAAACGAATAAAAATATTCGTTGCAAAAAATTCGAATAGTATTTATTCGAATTTTTTTATTCGTTTATTCGAATTTTTTTATTCGTTTATTCGAATATAGTTATTCGTTTATTCGAATAGTGCTATTCGAATAGTACTATTCGAATATTTTTGTTAATAGATTTTTAAAACGATATTCGCTGTTTTCTTTGCTTATACCCATTTATGTTTTGTTTGTTTTGTATGCATGTATGTATGTTTGCGTGTACAAATGTGTGCCCAAGCAGTAGCAATATTTCTTGCATTATTCGAATAGTGGTAACGAATAGTTGTATTTATTCGGTTAATGGTGGTTGAATAGTTTTCGGCTTATTATCTTAATAATTAAATAGCTATTTGTACAGTGTTGTAGGAATAATAAAATACAATTGTTTGCACGCTCATAGGTACAAGCAAAGAAAAACCGAATATCGTTTTAAAAATCTATTAACAAAAATATTCGAATAGTACTATTCGAATAAACGAATAATACTATTCGAATAAACGAATAATACTATTCGAATAAACGAAAAAAAAATTCGAATAAATGCTATTCGAATTTTTTGTACCCGCCGAATAAAATTTTTATTTATTCGAATAATTTTTATTCGGTAACAGGATAAAGGGAAATAGGCTTCAATTTATACCCGTATAAGTCTTCAGCACCGTTTACTGTAGATATATGAAGCTTGGCAAAAGGCATATTATTATTGTCACAGCTATGGCCAATGAATAAATAACTGCAAATAAGACAGGATGACAAGGCACAATGTCATTTGTGTTATACAATTTTTTAATTAAATTTTCAAAGTGATATTGTTAACATGAGCAAGAAATTATATTGACTACTTCTTCATTTTAAATATTTTTTTATATTCTTTAATAACTACCTCTATAATAATAATGTAACTTTTACAAACTGATATAAACAAAAATTAATTTTCAACTTTAATAAAATAAATTTTTAAATTTGTCCTTTACATGATGTTCCATGAAAGTGATGAAAATGCGTTGAGAACTTATTTCATTAGCAATTGACATGATTGAATGTGATTTACGATGACTATTCTAGCCACTCAACTACGTGTAGTCATCCTCTCAATTTGATTTAATGTCAATGGCTAGAAAACTTTGTCGATGCTGCCTGCCAACTGCCACCATTTTGTTGTACACGCTGAAGTGATGGCAGCGACGAGAGCACTGACAAATGTGAACTAGTTTATGAAATTGTTGCAACAATGTGCGACATAACGGTAAAAGTTGTTTTTACTACATTGAAGGACATATATGCATAAATATGTATGTATGTGTGTATGGGTGTGCGAGTGTGCATTTGTGAATCTCCGCAGGTAATATGTGCTCGCAATCATCGTCGCTCACATTTCGCTTTCCATTATACTTCTATTTTAACAGTGAACATTTACTTGTTTCTTT
Organism: Sphenella marginata; assembly: GCA_951509765.1. Lineage (NCBI taxonomy): Eukaryota > Metazoa > Arthropoda > Insecta > Diptera > Tephritidae > Sphenella > Sphenella marginata. The sequence continues at coordinate 88,454,634 of OX608079.1, read as the reverse complement.
TTTTTCCTTTTCATTATTGCTCTAGCAAGTTTCCTTGTATAATGTGCAAGCACATACTCCATCGTAACATAGTACAAATATGTGAAATTAAATTAGAGTTCTTAGTTCGTCGTCGATTTGTGGTAAATTATGTGAAAAGTTGTTTACACATTTTTACTAAATAAATAAAAACTTTTCTCCTTCGAAATTATGAAAGGCACGATGCATACGGTGCCTAGCAGTGTTGGGGTGGAGGTACATTGGTATACATATACATAGATGCAGAGATGGACTAGCTACTTTAAAATAAGAGCTCAGAACATAGTTCCTTCGATTTACACCAATTCAATGAATATACATATGTATCTGACCATTTAAATTGATTTGATTAATTTTAAAGCTCTGTTGTGCAAATTTGTTGTGCATTTACCTCGCGAAGATTGTAGGGTTTTTATATGCGGTGATAGATGTTAAGAATGTTCAAGCTTAACATAAGCCCACCGCCAGCAAACTTGTCTCAAAATAAAGATCTTGACAACGAACAGAACTCAAACCGTTTAAGATCCGCTTTTCCACATCTGACAAACTTGTCTCTATTAGCCCTTCCAATGGTTAGTTGTCTGTTTCTATCCTCATTCATTTACCACTCTTCTTAGCCTCATTTGCACTATGTTCATAAACATCATAACATCTTTCGGCAAACTCATTCCGGCTCACAATTCTTTCGAATACTGCCAAAGACAACTCGTTCTAAAATGTCTACTTAAAGATTTCAAAAGTTTGCCCATAATCATAAATAGTCATGCCCGCTCAACTTATCTATTTAAATATTTGATTGTGTAAAACTGTTGGGATCTGAATCGTCAGGCAAGCGCTTTAAAATTTCAAAGATTTAGGAGAGTGTCATTGGTATGAAAAGTCCTGCGGAGTATTCTACGACTGAGAAGCAGTGATCTAGGTTGGGGAGGCTGCTTTTATCTTGAATCTTCCAACTTTTAAGAAACGAAATAAATTCATTGGTGTCACATATTCGAGATTTCTACAAACCGGACATAACTACACCAATATGAGGCCTCTCACCCCTCAATACCCATCTTACCTTCCTTGGGATCCTAGAATGTTTCACTGCTCATTAAGCCAGTCGGGGCGAACCGGGTTCATATCCAGCTAAGGACGGTCCCTGAAGGACAATTGCCTATTTTAAAGAACATTTTACAGCTTCTGAAGTACAATTTACAGTTTCTGAAGTACAATTTACAGCTTCTGAAATACATTTCGCAATTTCTGAATTACAATTGACTTTTCTGAAATTCATTTTACCATTTCTGAAGTACAATTGACTATTCTGAAGTACATTTTACTGTTTCTGAAGTACTCTTGGAAAAGGTGTAGTAACCAAAAAAGCCAAAGTGTACACTTAAATGTGTAAGTGTCAAACCTTTAGACATAAGGTCAGTCTGATAATGATGATAGCACGATAATTCAGACGTATTCCATATCACGCTCTTAATTGTCAACTACTACGTTCTCCTGTTCTAAGCTTTCAGAAATGATAATGCTGATACACAAACATTTCTATATACTTATTTTATAATTTGTGTGTACAACTGAAAACTGCAATTGATTAACTGTCAGTCGCAAAAGTCAACAGCCAACATTTTACCAGCAGTTAATTTGGAACTTCTATCAAACTTCTTCATACCTCCACCTCCGTACTCGTCTTTGCATCCGGTATGTTAGTTTATAGCTTTCTACACTGCTACCACAGCTGCCGGCATGCGTGCATTGGACTTAAGTTGCAGTTATGCTTACTTAGCTTAGAATTGACTTGACTTGACTTGTACTTGACATCGCCAATTATCATCAATTATACTATACTTAGCGCATGCAGGCATATTATGCTTCAATTTAAAGTAAATTACTCACTTTTTAATTATGAAACTAAAAATTCGTCCGATACATATACTACATACTTTTTGCTTTCAAATAAATGTCAACATGTAAAAATAAATGCCAAAATGGAATAAGAAAGCAAAAATTACATCGCAAAAAGTAGATGTCACTTAGAACTTACGTAGAAAATCAAAACTCAACAGATTTCTAAGTCGAGTTAAGTAAACTTAGTTGTTGGGTAATCGTTTACATGCAAAACTCATTTAACAGAACGCCAAGTGACAGTTCTCAAGTCAAGTCAAGTCTAAGCTAAGTAAGCATAACTGAAGCTTAAGAAATATACATACAAACATATGCTTGAAGAAGATATACTCCCACATGAGTGTGCTTAAAGCTATTTAAGGTCCGTGCATCACTATATATTGTGCTAGTTAAACATCTAGGCTAGCCACTGCATTATACCTGGTCCTTATTAGCTCAAGTTTGATACTAATTGAAAAGCGTAATAGGAGATGCATAAAGGCTGAAAATACCTCAGTATTACGGGACAATACAAGGTTGTAGTTGACTTGCTAAATACTTACTAGAAAATAGCCTTTTGTTCTCTGGCAATGTACTCTCTTTTCTGTCTGGAGGTCCTAAGCAAAAGTCAAAGCGATAATGGACGTTCCATCAGTTGTAGTTCAAATTGCAATTGCATCATACTAATGCCATACAACTGGTTTTGACTGCAAGGATGTGTAGTTATGCCTTTGTACATATTAAATGTGTTACAGTGCAAAAAGACTTCGATCGTTTGCAAAACTTGTGGTAAACTTTGACTGCGAATTTCCAAATGCATCCGCCGACCGATGGCGCAGTCAGCACTCGCGTTAACATTGAAGTTGGCAACGCCAATCAGTCAAGGTGAGGGAAGGTTTATTTTTGCAATGCTATTCTCAAATGTTGTTCTTGTTCAATGTGAGTTTTCTCACAAGTGAAGTGAATGCACAAGTTGATCTATTCAGCATTTTGTAACATATTCAGGCGTGTAAGTTTGTAAACATGTAGTGAAGAAACCCTGCTGGGAAAATCTTAGGTTCTGAAATGGTGTGCTTTAGTGTATTCGGAACCACTACTACATGATATATGTACCTGACATGCAACTATTTATTTATAGTTGTTTCCAAAAAAGTATTAAGTTATAATGACGATAGCATGTGTTACTCTATGGCAACTTCATAATGTTGTTTAAACTTTATTTCATTGAATAACAATTTTTTTTTACAACAAATACTGCACCTACATATGTCAAGCGAAAGAAAGATCAACCTGTCACAATATTACATGCTATATGTATATTGGGAGTAGTGCTTTCGAACTTAATATTTCGATTTTTGAAAAATTTCTTTTTGACACTACAAAAAAAAAAAAAAAAAATTAACTCATCACAATATTCAAAAGTTTATCCCGTATTTTTTTCATGAGAACACAATAACGTAAGCGCATTTGGAAAATAATTTTTTAATTACCAAACTTTTTTTTTTTCAAAACATTGTCTTTCACTTATTATCATAATTTTATTATTATGTAGATACAAATGATTTGTGTTGCTTACTAAACTGAATCCTGCTAGCTACAAGTGGCTACTAATGTTCATATTTGACACTTTAGATATAAATCTGAAGCAAACATTTGTCTCATTGGTTACCCACTTCCCTGCAGGGTAAATTGGTAAATGTTATTACGTGTGGCATATCAACGTGAGGCAATGCTTCCACACGTGCTACATACAGTGCATGAAATCCGTTGTATGTGCTCTTGAATTTACCATACATTTGCAATGCGTATGTAGGTGTATGGCTGTGTGTGTAACAAACTTTTCTGGAAATGAAGCAAAGTTATGCAAATATAACGGCACATTTCAACAGTTTTTTTTCCTTCCATTCAACTTTCTCTTCAATGCAACTCATACATTATCACCTCACTTCACCGCACTTCACCTCTGTCGCTTCGTAATAGCTACACATTTCTACCCATATTTATACTTCTTAACTTCTATCTTTAGTTTGTTATTGTTGTAGTTCATTTAAATATCTACCTGAATTGTAGCAATGATTTGAAATATTCTGACATTTACGTTGAATTGATTTCTTTAATCCATCAAAGAATACAAGTTTTCTACGCGCATACTTCTACAATGCTCCGTTTAATATCTACTTGGAAATTGATACAAAATTAATATTTTCCTTTCATCCAAACTATCTTGGATGAGCTCATATATGGCAGCAGTGCAACTTTATTCGCAAGTTGGAAAATGATTGAAATTCAACTTTTTAATGGATATCAGTGGCAACGGGAAATATGCGCGAGTTATCAAAACAATTTTACAAAGTTACAAAAGTTATTGATGTTCTTAATAAATGCGAACTTTTGATAAAAATTACTTTTGCAAGTATAAAGAAATATTTTTAATATATTAATGTAAGGAAGATTTGATTGCCTGTTGGGTTACGCGTCATTATAGATTCCACTTAGCGTTTGATGCAAAGTAGTGAAACCGCGATTCCTGAAATGCTACATACATACATATGTATAAGACAAATATGTTTTGTAAAGCATTTGCCGATCAGATGAAATGTTTTTCAAATAGGGTCAAACCTTTTTGAAATCATATGAAACTTTTTTTAGACAGGAAAAAAAAACTCCAATAAATAATCATCACCTTGAATTAAAAAGAAGAAGACTCGTGAGTATAAGGTACTCGGGAGTTTGATGTGTAAACATGTTTATAATGTGCATATACATATGTACATATGTAATTAAATATGCCCCAGTAGTTGAAGTTTACTTTAGTGATTAGCTTTTTCTTGATCTTCTTTCCCTTCTTTTCTATGACCTCAATATATTTTTATTTTGTTTGATTTTCTCTTCTTTCAACAGTCTTTATTTTAAATTTATTTTCTTGTGTTAAAAGTTATTTTTTATGCCTCCTTTCTTTTCCTTTATTTCCCTTTCCTTTTTATTGTATTCTGTTTTATTTATTTTATTTTTATTTTATTTTATGTTATTTTATTTTATTTTATTTTATTTTATTTTATATTATTTTATTTTATTTTATTTTATTTTATTTTATTTTATTTTATTTTATTTTATTTTATTTTATTTTATTTTATTTTATTTTATTTTATTTTATTTTATTTCATTTTATTTTATTTTATTTTATTTTATTTTATTTTATTTTATTTTATTTTATTTTATTTTATTTTATTTTATTTTATTTTATTTTATTTTATTTTATTTTATTTTATTTTATTTTATTTTATTTTATTTTATTTTATTTTATTTTATTTTATTTTATTTTATTTTATTTTATTTTATTTTATTTTATTTTATTTTATTTTATTTTATTTTATTTTATTTTATTTTATTTTATTTTATTTTATTTTATTTTATTTTATTTTATTTTATTTTATTTTATTTTATTTTATTTTATTTTATTTTATTTCATTTTATTTTATTTTATTTTATTTTATTTTATTTTATTTTATTTTATTTTATTTTATATTATTTTATTTTATTTTATTTTATTTTATTTTATTTTATTTTATTTCATTTTATTTTATTTTATTTTATTTTATTTTATTTTATTTTATTTTATTTTATTTTATTTTATTTTATATTATTTTATTTTATGTTATTTTATTTTATTATTTTATTTTATTTTATTTTATTTTATTTTATTTTATTTTATTTTATTTTATTTTATTTTATTTTATTTTATTTTATTTTATTTTATTTTATTTTATTTTATTTTATTTTATTTTATTTTCTTTTATTTTATTTTATTTTATTTTATTTTATTTTATTTTATTTTATTTTATTTTATTTTATTTTATTTTATTTTATTTTATTTTATTTTATTTTATTTTATTTCATTTTATTTTATTTTATTTTATTTTATTTTATTTTATTTTATTTTATTTTATTTTATTTTATATTATTTTATTTTATGTTATTTTATTTTATTATTTTATTTTATTTTATTTTATTTTATTTTATTTTATTTTATTTTATTTTATTTTATTTTATTTTATTTTATTTTATTTTATTTTATTTTATTTTATTTTATTTTATTTTATTTTATTTTATTTTATTTTATTTTATTTTATTTTATTTTATTTTATTTTATTTTATTTTATTTTATTTTATTTTATTTTATTTTATTTTATTTTATTTTATTTTATTTTATTTCATTTCATTTCATTTCATTTCATTTTATTTTATTTTATTTTATTTTATTTTATTTTATTTTATTTTATTTTATTTTATTTTATTTTATTTTATTTTATTTTATTTTATTTTATTTTATTTTATTTTATTTTATTTTTGTTGTTGGATTTTGCGGTCTATTTTGTTTACAAATTTGTAAGTTATGAGCAAGCTCGAGACCAGTTAACAATAATTCTAAACGAATTAATATTGTCAGTTTTTTGGGAAAAATTGATAATTGGAGAAAAATTACAAAGAACAAATCTACAGCGATGGATAGGATTACATGTTTCAGAGTTTCCAGGCTCATCATCAGATCCCTTTTCGGACACGGATTCGAACTCGTGTCTGCACCAAAGCCGCTGTTAGAAAATTCCAACACTAAGCAATGATGCCCTGTGACGTCACAATGCACTTATCTCCACTTCAATTAATTCCCTTTTGTTTGTTTGTTCTTGCCAACAGTATACACAAAATTTCTTAAGACATGCAGTCTTTATGTTATGATGTGTGTTGGTCTTGTTGTTTGTACATATTTACAAAAACTGACAATATTAATTCGTTTAGAATTATTGTTAACTGGTCTCGAGCTTGCTCATAACTTACTTATTTTATTTTATTTTATTTTATTTTATTTTATTTTATTTTATTTTATTTTATTTTATTTTATTTTATTTTATTTTATTTTATTTTATTTTATTTTATTTTATTTTATTTTATTTTATTTTATGTTATTTTATTATATTTTATTTTATTTTATTTTTTTTTTTTATTTTTTTTTTTAGGATGTGTTTGTTTATTTTTTTTGCATATTACGTTACACAAACAAATCAAATTAATTACCGTCTTACATGAGTATTCTGAGCGAAAATGAATTTACCATAAATAATCACTTAATTTGCTTTATTTTGTAATCGGTATGATAAATACAGAGGCCTTCGTAGTTTGCCGATTGATAAAATTCTTCGTCTTTACGATTGCCGAATAATAACTATAGCAAAGGACTTACGTACACACACCTATGTTTATAATCACAACGCCACATACATACAAGATTTCTATGCACAGCAGCACGAAACAACAAGCCACAAAGAGAGAACTTGGCAGACCTTTCGCGTAGCAATGTTACATGTAACATCACTACGATTAATGTATGCCTGTTAGCTCACAGATATGGTTACACTTACGCTTGCAGCGACGTCTACGTTTTCTGTAGAACCACTACCGACCGCAAAGATGTTTACACATAAAAACGTTGCAAGTAAGTATCAAATACCGAGTTTTATAATAAAACTTAGAGTAGTTGCGGTACTTACTAGCAAACAGTTTTATGTCATTTTACTGGAACAAGGTTTCATTTGATCTAAAAATAATATGACAGAGGAAATGAGAATTTGTTCTGAAATTTTTCACTTCTCAAAAAAATCAAAAAAAAGTTTAGTTTCTATACTAACCTCTTCTCTCGCCGTCATACATTTTGGAGAATGCAAAAGCTTAGCATTGTGAAAATATGTTTTAAGCCATGCTTGCTGTTTTAAGCGGAACTTCAATATGTGTTCAATAAGGTAAACTCTAAAAAATTTGGAAATCATAAAACAAACAGAAATATTTTATCAACAGTTTAAAATCACCCACACACAAGGCATTTGCTTTTGTATTTATGACTGAAGTTGAAGCGCGTTCGTTAGTGAAGTTGATAAATCAGTTTGATTACCGCAGGAAAAATGCCGTGATCCACTTTTTTGAACCGCACGTGCATACATATACACATTTGTATGTACATAGATGCGCATAAAGCTTATAACTACTATAGCAAATTTTTTGTTTAACCATTATACTGGATAAACAATCGTTGCAAAGTTTTTACAATAAGTGAGTATTTATTGGCACACATATACATATGTATATAAATATACTTATACGCTAGGGTATTCAGCTTTAAAAATATTCTTCGAAACTTGTAGGGCAAGTCAAGCCTTAAAACGTTTCAGTTTCCATTTTAAGGCAAGCCAGATTAATTTTCGAATTTCTAATGACAGGACCTTGTCCATGAACGCTACCAACCCAGTTTTGTGTACGTTAGTTTGAACGAAGAGGTAAGAAAATATCGTTATATTGACGGTTCGTAATTAACGTTGCTATTTATGAAGATTTCTTGCTATTGGTAGTATAGCGCAAAATATGTTTAAGCAGTACTGTGCAACAGGCTCAGCCGTATTGGTCCTGAACAACGAACTGCTTTATGTTGGGCATACGTGGCGTATGATTAACCTTATTATGTCTTCTTTTTCTATAAGCTAAAAGTTAATGCACCTTAATTCATATATGTACATACATTGAACATTCATATATGGATATATTCTCCTATATATTTAAGGTCGATTGTATGTATGTATATATGTATATGCAAACAGAAACAGGAAAGTAAAATAATTCTGCCCCTTTTTCAGTTTCGGTTACCATTTCCGCAAAGTAAAGTGTAAAGTCTGCATCCGTTCGAATGAATATTACTTGATTTTATTGTGTTGTGCATATTTTCATACACACATACACCTACATACATACATACATATGTATGTATAACTACACAGCATGTATACAGGTGCTCTTTTCACATTTATTGCTATCAAATAACTTCATCGAAATGCAATGCGCTTGAATACTGGCGATCATAAAAAATCATTGCACCGCAATATTGTTGGGTTTGTACATAAATAAAATTGTAGGTACTAAAAATCCATGAATTTTGGGGGCGAACGCCGTTGAACATGTTGACAGTAAGATTTATGAGTATTGTTTAGTACCGCACAGCTGGTGGTGTATGTGGTACGTTACAGATTTTTGTGGTCTAACAGTTGGGATGGGATATGTAAGTTGTATTGAAGGGCATATTTTTGTTAACAAATGACTCTGAACGCTAAGATTGTCGATAGTGAATTGTACAATGTAAATGAATGACTGAAAGTATAACAACAAAATATGAGTGCAATCAGCATTGCAAACAAAAACTCAAAAAAATGTGTACGTATTTACGGTAGGAAACGTTTAAAATGCCGGTGTTGGGCGCAGCAGCTGCCACATCCTTGAGTATAGTATGTTGAAATTTACCCGATAAAAGTTGTTAAAGTAGTATAACTCTCACCCAGGACTAATTAATCAGTGCAACAGCAGTTTTGGGGGCGGAATGATTCTAACTCATAATGAAAAGCCTTAGGCCATATAGTAAAACCCCCAAATTTTTTTTGCATTCTCAGGTCAAACTTTTTTTTTATGGCCACTTTAAGTTGAAGCTTAAAAAAAAAGTGATTTTAGAAAAAGTGGAGAAAAGGGTTAAAATTCATATCGGATCAAAATATGTAGTTCGGGTGCATATAGTAAAATTAAACGAAGAATCATTTTGTGGAATATCCCGATGGCTCTATCATAAAAGGATTTTTTCTACCCTTTTTTCTAGGATAACGATAAAAGTATTATTTGTGAGGTCGTGAGAGGGTTAAAATGTTCTAGGAAATTCTTCAGCGGAGAATTTCACTGGGGGTCTCTTCAGACCAAATCTTTATAAAAAAGATTTTGGAGTTCCCAGGAGTGAGAAAAGAAAAAATACCCCTTAAAATATGCAACGATTTTAAAAAATTTCTTTAATTCACAAGCTTTTATATCTCGAATAAACATGACTTTTGGCCCATTTGGAAGGTAAGCCAATCAAACAATATTTTCATGCCTACAATTCCTTTTCAGCAATTGAAAACAAGAATATACTTGTAATTTAAAATACAGTAGAATCTCGAAAAAGTGAACCAAATGTCCCAAAGGTATTTTACTTTTCCGAAATATTTACTTTTCCAGCAACTGTCACATCCTTGAGTATAGCATGTTGAAATTTACCCGATAAAAGTTGTTAAAGTAGTATAACTCTCACCCAGGACTAATTATTGGTCGCTCATTTCATTCTACAACTGGCAACTTCCATCTCACTCTGATGTTAAAATGTGGTAGGCGGTGTAGGATCCAGGCTGCTAGGTTATTTTTCACAATCGGCTTATTATACGCATATCCTGGACTTTTACATAAAGATCATAATTTATTGAGTACACAACTGCCTAATATTAGACTGGACCGCACAATTTTTAATTCTTTAATTATATTGCGATTGCAATTCAACATGATTTTGCTATCAATTGTGCATCATTGTAAGCTTAGCTTTTTCAAATTTGATGCCGTTTTTCGTGAAAAAATCTGTTCCTAATTACCAGCAATGAATGCTCTTGGATGAGCCTTTCACATTTTACTACTTTAACGCACAAATTGCTTCAAGTTGATGAACTATAGATGGCCAAAATGGCCGTCCGATATTGTGGAGGAACTATGGCTACTATAAAAATTCTAAGGAAAAATATGGATTTTTAAAAAAAAATTCTAAGAACACACACACTTAAAACATATTTTAATACACTTAACGACTGTAGCTGTAATTGCCTCACGCCATTAATAGAAAGCGAAGGTTATTAAGCCCAGTCGACTTCAGGTCACTCCATTCTGAAATACGACGAAATTCCACCACTGCCCCAACGGTATTGATAGAGAGCTGCTACTACTGGGTCACATATTTTTCTCCAAAACCGGCTTAGTTTTCGAAATAAGGAATATCTTTAATTTTAGGTTACACATCTAGCAATGCAACGGTGAAAGTTCTATGCAGCAGTTTTTGAGTGATGCGCGACCGAGAGACAGACAAGCATTCTAAAAACTTTGTTATGAAGTTTTCTTAAATACGTATCCCTCATGTTGAGACATCGACCGCGGCCGCCGTGGTGTGGTGCTAGTGTTGCCGGCTTACTACATCGAAGGTCCATGGTTCGAGCGCTGGAATAGGTAACATCAAACGTGGTTTGAAAAAAGCTTATTTAAAAAAAATTCAAAGCGGCATGTTACGGTGAAACGAGGCAATTTATCAAAGATTTCGATTCGTCTCAATTCATATTTAAACAAGTATGTATATTGTTGTATGTATTTCAAGTCTAAAAAAAGCAATGTGCTCCACTTACCATTACAACAATCAATATTTAATTCAAATATGCTCTCAGCATTTGCGCTCTTATACGTACATACATGTATGTACATCAACACACGTACGACCTTAGACTCCAATGCGAATCAATTTTAGTAGTGCCACTTGAACATATTCCACAAACAGCACTTCTGTTCCACTTCACCTTTATTATTTCTTTCTTTGTATATTTTGCTCAGGAGGCCAATTGGGCTGGTCGAGTAGTATATTAAAGCATTTTGGTTGTGGCAAAAGCATATTCGTTGACTTGATTTACAAAAATATTGTACCTACTCCAAACTACTCGAATATCATTCATGATTACACAACGCTACAACTCGACTTACTTTTACTAATATTCGTGTAGTTACACTCTTGTGCTAACTACAAACATTTTCCAATCCATTAAACGTAAAAAAGTGCATTCATTCGTACTCTTTCACGCGATTTCAAGCGATAAACAGAAAACAGAATGAAGTGCAACGCCAAAGGCTCATATGTGATTGGCTTTACTGCACAGAATGTTACATAAGTGGTGCCAACCTGGTGGTATGAAATGTGCATTAAAAGCGCTTTTCAAGTGTATTCTGGGCAAAGTGAGGCAATGAAGGTTGAATTTGAGATTTTCTATGTTACGAGTACTTCAGTTCAAAAGATGGACCCGGAACGATAATTTTTGCATTTGAGTTACTGAGGCCATATAAATAAACAGTTGTCAGAGAGAGAGTTTTATTTCTTCCACTATGTTGTTTCATGTTTTCATGTCGAAACTGTTTCAACTTAAAATAAAGTAAGCCATTGTCATGCAGTTGTCTTGAGTCTTTGCCTAGAATCTTTTGTGAGGTGGGCCAGCAAAATGCTGTGTTTGGTGACACATTAATGTGGAGCAATTAACCAAAGTATACATCGTAGTGTAGTTATGGATGGAACACTTTTAATGCTTGCCCAATAAGGTTGCCGGCTATTCACCCCATATCCCATTCACGATCCCATAATATTTGCACAACACCCATGAGTTTGCTACTATACGCGCGATAAAAGCGGCGCTAATTCTACATAGCGTGGTCTCGTCGCACTAACGCTTTTCTTACTGGGTCAAAATAGGCTTTTATAGCGTTACGTTTGTTGTATGCAACTTCAATATTATTGGAATGTTACTGCTCGGCGACGTATGTAGTTGTAGTTACGTATACTCTTCATGTCAGAGCTGTTAAAAAAACGTATAACGTTGCCGATATCTGGTGTTATTGTTGTTGTTGTTGTTGCTCTTATTGCTTTGTAGAATTGTCTCATACGTTTTGACATTGTGCACTCATTGTAAATCGGTGCTAACTCGCATTTTATTGCAATACAAAAATTGAACAAATAACGCATTCGATAGAAATTGCTACAACTACACAATCAAACAAAAGCAAATACTACAGAATAACAATAAAAGCAAAAAGATTTTTTTCAACTGTTTTATTTAATTCTGTTTTTTAATACGTTTTATTTCAATGGGATTTTATTGTTGCCACTGCAGCACTGTTAAATGGCATTCAATTTAGTTGACAGCAATTTGATGTGACAATAAAAAAATTTACGCACACATCTAAAGTGCTTTTGTTTGTGTATGTATGAATGAATGTGTTGTATTTAACCATGTATACATACTACAGTGCTTGTAAAATGTTTAAAGAATTGTTTAAGTGCCAATTATTTATGTTATTTTTTTGTTGTCTCACCACTAAATACCACAGATTTAAATGGCGCAAATAGCTTTGACTTCGTTTTATCATTTATTGATTTGTTGTATTTTTGTAACGCATTGTTGTGGAAAATTAATGTCAATTTACTTGTAAATATTTGAAGTTTATTGGTTGCATAGTACTTGCTCTTAGGCTTAAGAGGGTTTAGTGAGCAATTTATGGTCACGATTGTTTTTTATAAATTGGTTAGTTTTTGAAAAAGAGTAAAATTAAAAATGCCCATGCGCATATATCACAGCTGAAGCAATTTTAAGTTTTAACCAATTGATCAAGTTTTAAGAATTTAGTTTTTTTGAACTTTTGAATAGAAATATAAATTTGATAGAAAATATTTATACAATTATTAAAAGTTTTTAATAGAATTGGAAAGCAAAATTTTAGAGACAGCCGCCATAGCTTTTCTTACAGATTCATTTCGAAAGCTGCTAGACTTCAGTAATTTTATTTATTTCATTTAATTTTTTTTATTTTACGTTTCCTTTCCTAACTGTCTCAACTGCTACATTCAATTCAAAAGCTCTCTTTATACTGATCCTCGACTTTACTTTTTTTTCTATTCCGTTCATCAACTTTAATTGGTTGTGTTCTTGTTTCATTGTTTTTGTTTCCATTTCTTTCCCTTCCTGTTATCTCTTTCTCTTTTTAAAAATACGAGTTTTTTCTATATTTATTCCATTTCATTTTATTTCACTCAAATCTAACCACAAAGTATACAATAACAAAACTAACTCCTCTGTTGAATGCTATTAGCACTAATATATATACACGGAGAGAAATATCAGCAAGAATATTTTAAAAATTAATGAAAAACTATGAAATTTTATAGAAATATTCGAAAAAGTATTAAATTATAATAAACATTACTGTAAAATACTAAAAAGGTTTGAACGTTTATTAAAAATTGAAGAATAGAATAGGAAATTCTATAGTCTTTAATTTTTAATACACCGAAATATTAAAATGTGATATATTCTAATACTTTTTCTTCACCAACTACTAAGTTTTACTAATTTTTGATCACTTTTAAAAAATTCTTCTTTAAAACTTAAAATAATTTGCATACCAATCATTCAATAAATGTTTAGTTTTTAAGAAGAATAAAAGAAAAATCATTATGACCATAGTAATATTTGCTATGTGTGTTAGAAGGTATGAAGAATGGTCATTAAATTTTAGATAGCTTATACTAATAATCAGATGCGTCGACCAAAAATTATAATAATTTCTTTAAATTTTAGATACGTACTTTATGTCGTGTCTTTCAAATTCCAATTTCTACTATGTCGTTCTTGAAAAAATATAAAATGAAATAACAAAAATTATTAAATTTTGGAGTTGGACCAACTTTAAAGTGCTGCGTAGTAAAAATTAAAGAAATTTTTCTCAGCGTGTAGTCACTTATTTTGTTTTTTAAACACTTTTGTATCATGAAGTTTACATCTTTGACAGGGAGTTACATTGCTTGCTTAACGCTCCCAACAAATTACTAGTATGCTAGAAGCGCTCACACCGCGATACCGTATGCTAGCGATTAATTCAGTAGCAAAAACTCAAGCCAAAATGTATGACATGTCTACTCACACAACAACGTCTCTACATATAGTGTCCATTCAAAAAAATCGTGTGACTACTCTATAAAGAAAGCGCTCCGGAATCGATCACGTTAGTCTACAATTGGCTTTAATTCGATATACATAAGTAAATTTTTGTTTTTGTGGCATTCTTATAGGAGTGAAAATACCCATTTCGATGGATAGTGGATTAGTCCCTTCGTAACCGTTCGAAAATAAACGGGTTCCAAACGGGTCGCCAAAGACGTACGAGCAATAATCAGCCATCATACGCCATCTGCCTTGGTGACTGTTTTCCGTTGTCTTTATGTCTTGATAAAAGCATTCTGTTCGACCAAAATGGCCAAGGAGTGAGTCACAGCAATGCTGCATTTCCAAACATTGGAAGGTAGAAATAATTGAAACTTTATTTTTCATTATTTAAAGTTCAATAACAGCCGATAGTATGGAGAAAAATTCAAGATCCCATTTTTTACTTCTTTCGAGTTTAATTTTTAATGTAAAAAAAAAGTAAATCATGCTAATAAAAATGTTCCTGAGCACAATTTTGCTCATTGACAAAAAAACACGTCTAGGTAATCCAACTGAGTCTCAGTTGAACTATTGAGCTTAGTACGTCTAAATTTGTGTGTTAAAGTTATGAGCCACAAGCATGGACTTCGTACGTTAACTTGGCCTTATACCTTTGATGAACATGAAGTGGTATTATAACTTTAGTCCGATGTTTGTAAGTATGAGAAGAAAAGTAGATAGACCCACTATTAACTCTACCGAAATGACCAGTGCGGGGAGCTGAGTGGATTTAGCCATGCCCGTCTGTCCGTTCGTTTGTTTAAACGCAAACTAGTCCCTCAGTTTTAAGTAAATGTAGATGAAATTTTGCAAGCGGGTACCATTTCGTATAGCATTAATCATTTGTAGGAACCAGCAAGTTCGGACCAATTGTTACAACGCATAGCTCCCATACAATCGATTGTTCCAATCAACGGGTTTTAACCTACATAAGAGTTATACATATGTAGGTTGGGAATTTATAATTTTGCAGGTTTACTACATTTTATGTATGTAATGGATGCAGTAACAATCAGCCAGATCGGATTAGCATAACATATAGATGCTATATAATCGATAGTTTCGATAAATGTGTCTTCGACTATAAATTTTACAGTTAAAAAGTTAGGAAATTTTGGAAGTTTGGTACTTATTATATATTTACCTAATTTGTGTAGTGAAAATCAAACTGCTTGGACCTTCATAACATACAGCTCCCATACAATCGATTGCTCCGATAAATGTGTTTTGGGCGTATTCTAGAAAGGTATAAAGCCTAATAAGGCTGCCCTTTCCTTAATTGTATTTTCTTAAGGGGGGATAATTGAAACATCTTAATGAATGTTGAAAGTAAGTACGTAATACAGCACAGATAAATAAGATCTCGCAGACATATTTATGTATGTGTGTGAGGAATGAAATATGGAAACTCGCTTACCCGAGGTTTTGGACCAATATAATATCTGCCTATTTCAAAAAATTTTTCAAAGCTCAATCTTTTCATATATCTACAGTCGATTCTTGAAAGAAAATAGAACCTTTGAATATGCCACTTATTTAATTTTATATTTTCATATAACGTGTTTTCTACAACGAAATGCTCACTTTATGCATTGGCAATGAAAAGAAGCAAAAAAAAAAAGAGAACGTTATGCTAATATTTACAACCAGCTCAGCACAGCTGGAGTAGCTATGTTAACCGCTAAGATTTATGTGCTCATTTTAGAGGTCACGTTTGTGGGTAAAACGGAAAGGGATTTACATTTAAAAGATCCCACTAAGCTGCTGGTTTTTTTTTATAAAAATAAATTTTCTGTTTCCAAATCCTCTTGAACTCCTGTGCACGCACAGCTGTTGGGTGCCAGCTAACGCTGTGCATTGGCGTTGACTGACCATCACTTTGCGACCACAAAACATTTTGCATTGAAAAGGAAAAATGCGCGCTCACACAAGCAACATGCAAAATTTATATAAAAAAAAAAAATATGTATTTGGAAAAAAATGCTTACAACAAAAGTAATGCGCAGCGTGTTTTGCAGAAAATAATACAAATAAAAAAAATCTGAAAAGAAAATTGTTACAATCTGTAGCTGCGGTTGACATGCTCCCGCCGTCACTTACTCAAATACTGCTTATCCGTTCTGCTTGACTCATACTCGCTTGCTTCATTCTGCTTGACTCATACTCACATCCTTGTTTGCTTTTATCGAAAGTGTTTCGCTGACTCTATTGCTTTGTAGTTTTAGATACATATTTCGCGTGAAAAATGTTAAAAGGTAAAGCTGCCACCGAAAAATACCTAAAATCATATTAAAATATTCAAAGCTCTTTTGCGTTAGCTAACCCATTCTCTCCATGCTCCCAAAACAGTACATTGGGGTATTTCAAAAATATGTGTGACAAAAATCAATATTTGGCAATGGATAAAACTTAAGTAGTAAATCTTATTAATAACAAGTAAGGAAGTCTAAGTGTGGGTGGAAACGAATATTAAATATGCAGTTGTGTAAAAGTCGTCATGGTTAGTTGAAAAGTAGATATGGCATCATGTTCTGTTTTCCCACCTCCCCGTTAGAAAACTTTAGTTCAAAAGTTTTTGCTTATTTTCAGTGGGCGTGCTCTACATGGTCTTAGTATACCTCGTACCAAGTTACTTCAGTTTATCGTATATGGTTCTGAATTTATTAAAATCGTATAACGCATAAGAAAATTGAAATAACTGCCAAATTATATCATTCTTCCTGTATCAGTCATTGTGATATAGTCAATTCAGTATTTTATTCTCCTTTCCAGATAACTTTTATAAAAAAGTAGGTGTGATCGAACCGCTACTTCCCTAACATATTTTTTACACCCATAGCTCTTAGCAAGCATACTATTCCTAATAAATTTCGCTACTTCAGCATAAAAGGTTCTAAAGTTTGTTTGGCTGTTTGAAAATTTGTTTACTCATATGAGGCCGGTGTTACGCCCTTTTCCAAAATTTAATTATTGCAGCTGCTTTTAATATTGAACTATCTTAAGGTAGGTACACATTTTTTCGAAATTTTCGATACCGCAAAAAGTTGCGCGGTTATGGTGCCAATCCACCAAAGGAATCTGTGTGTCATTTCGGCACGACAGGTACGGCTATTGTGGGAACAGCTGAAGCCAACTCTCTCCTTATTTGTTTCAATATACTAATACAACAATATACTTGATCTTATTATTTGTTTATTGATTTACTTTTAGATTAACTTTTTTTTTTGGTATTTTAGTATTAAGGTTAGGGGTTAATTTTACAGTTATGGTTACGCTGTTAACTTTATATTTACATATACATACACCGATTTTTTTTTTTAAAGATTTTCAATGATCGCCTTCACATATTACTGGCATGCTATGACTCTCCATGCTACATAGATCTATGAATTACCGCCATATTTCAATTAGAGCGTAATTTCTTCAAAATAACCCACTGTACACCACTGTATTTTACAAAAAGCGCAACTTAATTTCAACATAAATAAATCTTCACTGTACCGTTTAGCTCTTAGTCGCTTTCTCTTCATCTGCTTCGCTTAGCATTCATACACCTACATACATACTTACCCACATAAATAAAGCCTTTCAATCATGGCTTTTTGTTTTTTTTTTCTTCGCCACATTTTTCACAATTTTAAGCTTACATTTTTCAATGCGACCCTTTTTTTTCGCCCAATCGCGCTGTTGCAACATTATGTACTTTTCATGTTTAACAAAAAAAAAAAAAACATAATTTTGCTGTCGAGCTGTAGTTTAGTTTTCCGAAGAGCTGCTGGCGTGTACTTACCCCACACTTATGTAGATACACACACACACACACTTATCTGCGGCTGCACTTTGTAAGTTTGTGGTGGCCTTATGTTGTGCAGCTTGTCTAACAACTGCGCCTTGGGGAAAAACACGTTCTTGATAAAGTATCAAGCGGAGGTATGGGCTTGTTAGCTTTTTAGTTAGCTCTAAGGTCG
The DNA here is from genome assembly GCA_951509765.1 of Sphenella marginata. Classification (NCBI taxonomy): domain Eukaryota; kingdom Metazoa; phylum Arthropoda; class Insecta; order Diptera; family Tephritidae; genus Sphenella; species Sphenella marginata. Next base: position 88,436,105 of record OX608079.1, on the reverse strand, counting down.
TGCCATGTTTTTGCAGGCAGTGCTTTTCCGGTTGTTGCTGATAGTCTGTTGGTCAACGCTTAGTTTCCGTCCTTGGCTGCAATTGTTTTCCAGTCGCTCATCCACTCTGTCATCTACCTAAATACATACATACATATGTACATGATTACAACAAATATATGGGTATATAGTTAGTGTTGCAGAATTTTCTTTTATTCTTTTTAGATGTTTTGTCTATGTGCAGCATGTATCAGTGATTTAACATTTTTGTTTTATGATTTTACTTTTATTACTTTTTTATTTAAATTCAGAGAACACGTGTTTTGTTTGAACTGTTACAATATAAATATGTATTTAGTATGGTTGCAACTTAGTGGATTTGATTGAAGTACAGAAACTAAGCAGGAAACTGTAGCAAGTGCGGATGTTAACATGCAGGAGAACTTTGTTTCAGACAAATTAAAGTAATGTTTTAAGATTTGATCATGACTTTGCAAGCTTTTTAAGTGACATTATGAGCCTCCCTGTGCTGCGTGAGGTAAGTTTGAACTATTAAGATGGAAACTGAATAGCTTACTGAGGTGAATTTGAGCGTAACGTAGCTTAAAGGTTTTTGAAAAATATTTTAAGATTAGTTGAAATTTTCTTCTTCTTTTTTTCATAAGTTTCAATATGCAATTATGCCTGTCAGCCATACCTCTACTCAACATACTAACTCGTGACGAGACTGTCCTGACAGAAGGAAGGGCCTGTAAATATGCCTCCTGGGTCAATAAAAATTACCTGCTGTTATTTTCAGTTATGGTACAGTTTGCGAGGTCTCAAGTATGTGCTTTTGCTCTGGTGCCCGCGCGAGTGTAAGCAGTAGAGTAAGGTTTAATCAATTGGAACATACATTCCAAAAACTACCCTGTGGACTAAAATTACACCTACTACAAATCTTGCTGCGCTGTTCAGTACTTCGCGTAGAAACTCTTCTGGTAGTTTTTGCGAAGTATTCTTCATTTGATGTCTGACAAAGTACTCAGAAACAAAGTAATGAAGTACTTCGATATGGAGTAGGTGATACTCACATAGCACACAGCTATGTGAACTTGACCAGCTTTCCCCTATGAATTAAGATAAGTTGTAGATTCTCCTTAAGATGTATTCAGAACATGATGGGGTCAAGTACTGACAATAGGGCAAATGTCGAAAAAGTACATATCTTGAACAAGTGTAAGGGAAATTATAGTAGAATATTTTATGTCGTTTCTGATCTCTTTTTTTTTATTACAAGAGAATGGCTTTATCAGCGTAGCTTTATAGTCGAGTGTATGTTGGATGAAGCAGTTATCGTAAAATTATACAATTTCTAAAAATTTTATTGCACTTAATATGCTTAAAAGCTATCAGCATATGGACTTTATGCTAAGCAATTCGATGAAAGTTGCTAGTGGCAAAGTAACAGAAATTTGCACGCGTAAATACATATGTATGTACATATTTACTTGTCTGCTACCTGCAAATGTACGTAGATTGTTTAAACCATAAAGTTTTACTAGCTTCAAAGTTATCAAAAACCAAATGATACTCGAACTCGCTATCCTTTCTTATCTTATCTTACATATTCACAATTCTCGAAGAACGATTCGCCAATTTTTATCACCATCACAATTCCATTTGATGTGTGCTCGCATTCAAGAGCAGCAATTGCTTATGAGAGTCAAATAAATCTTATTATTTCACGCAAAATTAACTTTGTGAAGCGAGATGAAGGGAAGTATTTATAACACATTTATTGGCGTGAATGTGCATCGAAAAGTAGGAAAGTGCCATAATGGGGAAAAAAGCATAAATGGAAATAGTGTGAAGTGAGTAAGGCTGGGCAAAGTTTGGCAAACATTAAGTTCGTAGAAAAATGTGCTGGAGACTTTGAGTACTTATTTCTATTGCCGCAGACGCACACTTAAATCCGCTTATCTAAGTGTGTGCCACATTACATGAACCATTACATGTTGCGTGCGGACATGTATGCTCAGCTATTATTAGGGTGATGAACACAGCTATTACAGTTTTGTTGGAATAACTTTATATAAAAACTACTTTCTAAATTAAATAATCTTATAAATAAAAATGAATGTGTGTCTGTGTGTCTGTGTGTCTGTGTGTCTGTGTGTCCTTTATAGGCGTCCAAAGTACTCAACCGATTTTTATGAAATTTTCACAGTATATTCTTGGGATCACGAGTTAAAGCATAGGCTATATATATTTTTGGAAAAGTGGGCGGTGCCACGCCCCTAGGCTATATAAAAATTCAAATTGTCATAGCTATGCATTTCAAATCGTCATAACTATGAACATATTTGGTCTTAATTAATGATTTTTGGATATGTGTGTCCTTTGGTCAAGATTTGTACAATTTTCGAAAAGTGGGCGGTGCCACGCCCCCATTTTTTGTGTTTTGTTTGTAATTCAATAATATCCAAAGTTTATGGTCGATCTCTTTTAAACTCTCCAGTTTGATTTAGAAGATTATTGTGTAGGATTAAGGTTGTATACATTTTTGGAAAAGTGGGCGGTGCCACGCCCCCAGGCTATATAAAATTTCAAATCGTCCTAACTATGAACATATTTGGTCTAAATTAATGATTTTTAGATATGTGTGTCCTTTGGTCAAGATTTATACAATTTTCGAAAAGTGGGCGGTGCCACGCCCCCATTTTTTGTGTTTCGTTTGTAATTCAATAATATCCAAAATTTATGGTCGATCTCTTTTAAACTCTCCAGTTTCATTTAGAAGATTATTGTGTAGGATTTAGGTTGTATACATTTTTGGAAAAGTGGGCGGTGCCACGCCCCCAGGCTATATAAAATTTCAAATTGTCCTAACTATGAACATATTTGGTCTAAATTAATGATTTTTAGATATGTGTGTCCTTTGGTCAAGATTTATACAATTTTCGAAAAGTGGGCGGTGCCACGCCCCCATTTTTTGTGTTTTGTTTGTAATTCAATAATATCCAAAGTTTATGGTCGATCTCTTTTAAACTCTCCAGTTTGATTTAGAAGATTATTGTGTAGGATTAAGGTTGTATACATTTTTGGAAAAGTGGGCGGTGCCACGCCCCCAGGCTATATAAAATTTCAAATCGTCCTAACTATGAACATATTTGGTCTAAATTAATGATTTTTAGATATGTGTGTCCTTTGGTCAAGATTTATACAATTTTCGAAAAGTGGGCGGTGCCACGCCCCCATTTTTTGTGTTTCGTTTGTAATTCAATAATATCCAAAATTTATGGTCGATCTCTTTTAAACTCTCCAGTTTCATTTAGAAGATTATTGTGTAGGATTTAGGTTGTATACATTTTTGGAAAAGTGGGCGGTGCCACGCCCCCAGGCTATATAAAATTTCAAATTGTCCTAACTATGAACATATTTGGTCTAAATTAATGATTTTTAGATATGTGTGTCCTTTGGTCAAGATTTATACAATTTTCGAAAAGTGGGCGGTGCCACGCCCCCATTTTTTGTGTTTTGTTTGTAATTCAATAATATCCAAAGTTTATGGTCGATCTCTTTTAAACTCTCCAGTTTGATTTAGAAGATTATTGTGTAGGATTAAGGTTGTATACATTTTTGGAAAAGTGGGCGGTGCCACGCCCCCAGGCTATATAAAATTTCAAATTGTCCTAACTATGAACATATTTGGTCTAAATTAATGATTTTTAGATATGTGTGTCCTTCGGTCAAGATTTATACAATTTTCGAAAAGTGGGCGCTGCCACGCCCCCATTTTTTGTGTTTCGTTTGTAATTCAATAATATCCAAAATGTATGGTCGATCTCTTTTAAACTCTCCAGTTTGATTTAGAAGATTGTTGTGTACGATTTAGGCTATATTAATTTTTGGAAAAGTGGGCGGTGCCACGCCCCCAAGCTATATAAAATTTAATTCATCATAACTTTGAATATATTTGGTCTAAACTAATGATTTTTGGATATGTGTGTCCCTTGGTCAACAATTATATAGTTTGGGAAAAGTGGGCGGTGCCACGCCCACATTTTTTGTATTCAGTACGTTGTTTTTACTTCAATAAGTTCAAAGTTTATGGTTGATCTGTTTTAAACTTTTCCAATGCGTTAAAATCTTCGTTGGGTACGACATACATAGGCTACATTTGTAAATTCTTTGGAAAAGTGGGCAGTTCCAAGACCACAAGCTAAGTAATATTTCAATTCGTTATATCTATCCCTGAATGAATTTGCTTTAGTGACATTTTAACGTTCTTAAATCTTAATCAAAGCACTTATTTTTTGTTTGTTATTGCCGTTCATAAATATCCAGAGTATTATAGGTAGATATAGGATATAATTAAATAAGTACTAACTATACATCTGCTCAGCAGCGCACAATGATTTTTGTCATACCCATTGAGTTCAAAAGATCCGTTTTTTGAGTTGGACATCCAAAAAATTTATTTGTTTATACCAAAGACTTTAAAGCCAGAAACATTGTATATCCTAAAGCACTGCAATAAATGGAATGTTAAAAGTTAAAGAAAAATACTTGAAAACGTATTTCGAGGGAAGTCACTGGTCAGGCAGAACAACGTCTGCCGGGTCTGCTAGTAAATTAATAATCTTAAAAAACGATTTTTTAAAATAGTTTAAAAATTGTTATTTACACATTAATTATTTTGTTTTTGAAAAAGTTGTGCCGAATGCTTTATATCAATCATGAATACGCATACATTTTTTAAGTGCCCTATCTCTACTTCCAATTGGCACAAACTCTTCAAAACAGTTCAAATAAAGAAACATAGCCCAAAACACATTTATCGGAGCAATCGATTGTATGGGAGCTATAAGTTATGTATGTACATATGTACATATGTCTGGATGATTTACCAAACCAGCAAAATTTTACGTTCCTAGCGTTTTAGGTTTAAGAGTTATAGGTCAAAACCCGTTTATCGGAACAATCGATCGTAAGAGAGCTATTCGTTGTATTGGTCTGATCTTGCTAGTTTCGATAAATGGTTAATGATATGGATCTATCTCTTCTTCTTCTCATAGTTACAAACATCGGTGTGGTGCCACTTAGCAATTCGAAGAAGCAACTAGCACGCTATAATTGATGGAAATAAAATGTTTTTGCACCTGCCTCAGATATCTTTAGGTCACAAAAATTTCTAAAAAAAAAAAAATTTAAGGAAAAAGCAAGCAAGATTACAACTATTGCCAGTTCTCATCACTTTGTATGAATTGAACTGTTTACATTTGTTTGTACTTTTTAGAAAATAATTGTACCAATTTACACCGAACGGGAACAAAAGGACTTTTCCTCCTACTCCACAAACGGGTACTCTTAGCGCCTATAAGTATGCTACAAAAGCTAAAATTGACTTACAAATATGTGTATGCTACAAATATTTAATTAAAGCCAACTGTAGACGAAAGAGATTAATAGCGAACAACTCTCTTTGGATATTTACCGCATAATATTTTGCAGGGTAACGACAAATTATTATTTTTATTATACAAACGACAAGCTAACTAGAACTAGGAATGCAGAATTGGCATTTCTACTGTTCGACTCCCGTTTAGCTCGCAACTGAACTTGGGCTGTTCGGTCAAGTGACATCAACGAGCGGCACATTGAGGGGTAACTTGTTTTCGCATGTTTTACTAAAGAAGTAGTGACGTTGTGGAGTGAATAAATTTTTCTACCTACAATATACTATTACCGTAGTACATCATATGGGAATATTAGGACAGACAAATATACAAAAGACTCATGCAACTCAATGTCATTGCCGACATAATACTCGTAGAAGACAACTAAATTTTGCAGTTGTGTGTCTATGAGTGTATTTCTGTGCACCTCATTTAAAAAGTACTTTATGCGCATGAGGATTTACAATTTGGTTACGTTTTCATACACGCATAAACACACTTTAACTGCTCTATCTATGTACATACAAAATTTCTATTGCCTTTAGTTCACTTGTGGCTCTTCATTTTCCACTCGTTGCCGTAATTCAAAAACAAAATTACCCAACATCAGTCGGCACCGCGCTAACACCCGGTACTCAACGCTTAACACTCACCACTGAGGCGCACATAAATAAGTATGAATATTGCAAAGTACGTAGCAGTTGCGCAAGGATAACGAGTACGCGTTTTTACAGTTGTTTCTTCTTGTTTTTTTTTTGTAGCCTTTCTTGTTGTTGTGTTATTTTTTTGCAAAACACTTTAGTATACCCTTGGTGCGCGCTTTAGCTGGGTTTTGTCACTTTGTGTGGCGCTAATCTAGGAGCGCTCTTAAATGCTTAACGCCTTGCCAACTATGTACGAGAACATTGCTTTCATCTGTCATTTGGGCAGCAGAGTCTACAAGCCGTCAACATCAGTGTATTCGTGTGTATGCTCGAGTGTGTAATGTCCTTTTAACGCACTTTATATAACAGACGTTTTCTACTTTTTTCTTGTTACAGCGTTTTATTAAATTGTTTTTTTTTTTTTTTGTTTTTGTTCTTTGCATTTTATACTCACTTAATTTCTACAATCTAATATTATTTGTTGTTGTCACAATATATTTAATAGACTATCGCCCCTTCTTGTGTATACATACATACATATGTATACCTAGTTTAATCGTGGTAACGTATGTATGTAAATGCTGCCAGTTTTGAGTTTTTACCTGTACCAACTCAGTCCTCTTCATACTAGTACAGCCGAGTTAAAAAATTCTAGTTGCACATTGATGTGTTTACTGGCTCGTTTGGCGTTTCAATGCTGGGAATATTTGATTATATTCAGGCATTTTAGTAAGAAAAAGACAAGCCAGACAGTCTCACTAACGCCGAAAGCACAACCTATATATGTATTCCCAGTAGCATAATAATAAGAGGGATACTCACTCACACATTCCCACGACAGCCGGTTCTACGTACCGGAATGACTCGGGGTTTCCCCGACCAAGGGCTGTTATTTCGCTACCCTCCTGCCTAAAATTGTCAGGGATACTCACTTTTACCACTAGGCTCCAAAATCGACTAATGGACGATGCATCAATTGGTTTTTCGTGCTCTTTTTTTATGATTTATCGAATATTAAAAACATGCTCGAATTTTTTTTATTTGATTTTGGTACATTGTTCAGTCAAATATTTCATAAATCAAAATCCAGGTTTCGGTAGAAGAATGTTTTAGGTTTATTTTAGATTTATGTACTATTTTGACCAAATTTGACATTTATTATTTTAGAAGGGATCAACGTCCTCTTACCAAAGATTAAGATTTTATTGTTTTTAAAAAATAAATATATTTTGACTGATTGAGTTAATATTACAAAATAGTTTGGTCAAATTTAGAACCTTTGACGGTTAATCCAGTGAGTTTTTTAAAAGAAAATCGAAAAATTCTTTCTGCTTTCTTTAGCTCCACAGCATTATTGGGTATAGAGGAGAAACCTCCTGCGAATGTACTTGTGTGCTTAGGTGTACCGTTGTTGCCTTAGCCACATGCCGTCGCTTGTTTACCTCTACAGACGCATTAAATTAAATGAAAATAAATCTAATTTAAATTATATTTGATGAATCTCTAAACATATACATTCTTGAATAAATAAACATTTCTTCGTCACTTTTAAGCATGAATGGCTTACATACCTACTTTTTAATGTCGTTGTTATAGTATCTGTATTTAGATGTACATATGTAGCTTTAAGAGAGCTTGAAAATTCACTGAGTTGTGATTATTTCATTTTGGAAATCATTTTCCATATACATAGTAGGTACATACATAATACAAATTTGCGGTTATCTCTTTCTTTTCCTTTTAAAAGTTAATTCTTTGCTAGTTTTCGTTTAAGCCAATTTAAATGTAACTCTGCAGGGCCAATTACTATCAAGTGTTATTCTATTAGCAATAAAGTAAGATGTCAAAAAGTTGAAGCTTCATAATTCATTTAGTTTAATTTCGAGGCCTATATAAAATGGCTTTTCATCAGCTCACTATTCAATTCGAATTTCTTTACCCAATAGAAAGTAGGTGGTCGAACTCAAGGTGTTCGCAAATATGTATCACCATGTGTAAAACAGAATGTATCAAGTTGTGATCGACGGCTCCTGAAGTTTGCAATCATGTGTTCACATATTGATTCGAAACCATTTCGTAGTAGATGAGTTACTCACATGCCTCTATGCAGCGATTAATTTGCAACCAGAAACTGAACGGCTGACGAGCATGCTTGTTCTTTTATAGCAAGTTTGGACTGATTTAGTTATATCTCTTAGCCTCGAAAAGCATTTGCATATATGTCACCTTTGGTATTGTCAAAGACCTTTCTCTTTTCTTTGGAACCGAATATGATTACAAATCATTTTAACCCCCTGCGGGTTGTAAGAGGCGACTAATATGCACAAATGTAATGACGTGCAATTTGATGGTTTATCTACGGATATGATGCCATTCATCTTCTCATTTTTAACGGAAGGAGAGATGACAAGACCCAGAAGCTTTCACTGGTCATACAAAATCGCTATCACGACAGTCGGGCAGTACCGCAAGGGAGCACCGGAGCGTACCGGATTCATATCCGGCCAAGGATTGTCAATTCGACTCCACTCCCCAAAACCTTCGATAAGTGTTTAAGTTGTTAAAACAACAGCAAAAACTAATTATTATATGTATTACCTTTCCTTAAACTTCGCACTAAATACAAATCCAACTTTAAACATATTCTGTGAATGAATGAATATGCTAATTATGAATTTTTATTACCAAGTCCTGCTTACATTTGCAGAAATACATAATGGTGGTCAGAAGTCTCAAGCCAATCATAAATTTTATTCACTTGCATAGATTCTTACATAAGCTAACAATATCCTTGAACACGCACGTATGTACATATATCCAATAGAAATTATTATACGACAATTCTGTTGAGACAATCCGATTTTCTTTGACACTATCATCATTCACATCTTTACTGTCATATCCGGCTAACAACTTGTTGAGCTTCTTGAACAGAAGTGTACACTTGATGGCATGTGAACATTCAGTTGAATGTAAATGTGTATGTATATATGTAAGTGTATATGTCAATTAGGAGTGGGATTTTTTTCGAATAATATTCGAATAAACACTATTCGAATAAACGAATAAAAATATTCGTCGCAAAAAATTCGAATTTTTTTATTCGAATTTTTTTATTCGTTTATTCGAATAGTATTATTCGTTTATTCGAATAGTACTATTCGTTACCAATAATCCAAAAATGAAAGAAATATTGTTACTGCTTGGGCACACATTTGTACACGCAAACATACATACATATGATGCATTCCATATGAAAAGATAGCTCGACCTCTCCGATTTTCTTCAAATTCGGAAGACATGTAGTATTTGACGTCTAGAATAGTGTGTCAAAATATTTTTTAAAAATTTTGAATATTTTGGATTTTATTGACAGTTGAAAATTTTGTAAAGCTTTTCTTTGAGTTAAAATATCTTTTAAACTATTTGTTTTAGAAAAAAATCTTTTACTACAAAAAGTCTTTAAAATTATTGGAGTTTATAAAAAAAATTTTATGTTCACAAAATTTTGGAAAATAACATGATTGAAAAATAAAATAAAATTTTTTTTCAGTGTAAAGTAATGAAGGATAGCACCGATTCTCTTTAAAAAAATCTGAAAGAAACTTGAATATGTTCTTAACCTACCCTTCAAATTTAGGAGAATGGTTTTTTTTTTGTTTTCGAGAAAAAAAAATTTGAAAATTGTATGTTGAATAAATCTCTGATTTTTACTCACAGTAAGTTTGTGATACAAAAAATTTTACACTATATAACACTTCGAAATGGCATAAATATTACGAAAATGTAGTTTTATATTTTAAATTAGGTCAGTTTTTTTATTACTTTAAAAATTTTACATTCGCTCTCATTACAAGTCGATACTACTTTACATTTCATTTTGTTGCTTCAAAAGGGTATAAAGCTGTGGAATGGCCGAGTGCCATTGATTCGAACAGCTGTAGCGAAACGATCCTTTAGGAAATCTTTTTCTTTTTGGTAATCAGCTTTGGAACAGAAACCAAATTGCATTGTTTTAAATTCATTTTTGACAGTATTAAAAAATTCAATTTTGGTAGTAATTGGCGTGGAGTGAGGACGGCGTAAACTTTCTCGTCGAATAAATCTTTTAACAGTACCACCGATTCCATCACAAGCGTTTTTACCATGCGATGTCGCAAAAAATTGACATTCCGATTTTATATTAAAATCCTGAAAGTGATACATTAAATTAATAAAATTGTATTTATTTTTATATTGCGAAACTGCGCCATCTGAAAAGTAGTAAATTTTTTTAACATTGTCGTTATTATATTTTGATACAAGCCAATTGATCATTTTCTTTTGAAATAAATAAACAGCAGTGGTATCATGGATGTTACACTCTGAGATGAGTACAAAAGCTCTCAAATGTGAAGCTCTTATTATTATCCTTTTCTGCGCGATAAACAACAAAGGGGTGAACTGTAACCTGGTTGCTATTCCAGTGGTAATCCTGAATGGCATTCTGTACCAGAAAAGTGAAATTTTCAGAAAAGTCACCAACTACTATAAATTCGCCTTCCTTTAATTGAAGTTTCAGTTCTTTGAAGAATTTGTTTTGGCTTTTGGATATAAAATTGTATGTTAAAAGTACTGATGCATCGGCTTTCAGCATTTCAATAAACGTAGTATCTTTATTAACTGTTTCTATAGAAGAACGGTCTGTATTGGTCCATTGAAAAAATTCAAAACTTTTTATATTATTTACTTCAAAGGCTTTTCCAAGTTCAATACTTATTCTTTCAAAACCTGGACAAGAATTACACTTTCTAAGTTGACAACTATGTTCGAATTTCTCACAAGTCAGAATACATATTTTTAAATTCCACATAAGCTTCTTTCAGATTGCACAAGACCAATCGTTTCTGAATTTTTGACTTTTTTCATTTTCGGAAATCTTCCTTCCTGATATTTTTTGAGTTGGGTGGGAACCAAATCCAAACATATTTTGGGTTTTTTTTCGCATGAGAAGCTAACTTATAAGTTCTATTAAATTCTTTTTGGAGTTTGTATGCTGTCCAACTTGGTGGAGAAATTGTCAACCAAAAAATCTTTTCTGAATAATCTTTTTTATTTTCTATGAATAAGAGGGTAGATACATATACATGTAGAAAACACCTGTTAACAGTATGGATGCCATTTCGAAGTGTTATATAGTGTAAAATTTTTTGTATCACAAACTTACTGTGAGTAAAAATCAGAGATTTATTCAACATACAATTTTCAAATTTTTTTTTCTCGAAAACAAAAAAAAACCATTCTCCTAAATTTGAAGGGTAGGTTAAGAACATATTCAAGTTTCTTTCAGATTTTTTTAAAGAGAATCGGTGCTATCCTTCATTACTTTACACTGAAAAAAAATTTTATTTTATTTTTCAATCATGTTATTTTCCAAAATTTTGTGAACATAAAATGTTTTTTATAAACTCCAATAATTTTAAAGACTTTTTGTAGTATAAGATTTTTTTCTAAAACAAATAGTTTAAAAGATATTTTAACTCAAAGAAAAGCTTTACAAAATTTTCAACTGTCAATAAAATCCAAAATATTCAAAATTTTTAAAAAATATTTTGACACACTATTCTAGACGTCAAATACTACATGTCTTCCGAATTTGAAGAAAATCGGAGAGGTCGACCTATCTTTTCATATGGAATGCATCATATGTACATACAAAACATACAAAACATAAATGCACGCTCATAGGTACAAGCAAAGAAAAGATCGAATATCGTTTTAAAAATCTATTAACAAACATATTCGAATAGTGCTATTCGAATAGTACTATTCGAATAAACGCATAATACTATTCGAATAAACACATAAAAAAATTCGAATAAATTCTATTCGAATTTTTTGTACTTGCCGAATAAAAATTTTATTTAATCGAATAATTTTTATTCGAATAGTCCCATGCCTAATGCCAATTGTTTGCACCCAGCCAATGAAGGGTGTTAAATTAGTTAAGAGCTGGATACGTATAAACAAAAAATTTCAAAAGTGTCTTGCTTCATTATTTACTTTGTTTTTACCAAGACGAGTTATAAGTTATAAGTTATAAGGAGTCGGCGATTCAGAAACGTATGACTTACTAACAAGAAAGTCTAATTTTGGCTGTAATCTAATATAAAATACTCAGCTGTGAGCTGTAACAACATAGTTGGAGCTATTTTTTCCTTTATAAAAGCCATGCCTGCTATATACAATTTTTAGTGAATATTAAAAACGTTGAGATATACTTTGGTAGAATTGATTTGTGTTTTAGAACCTTAACATATAAAACTTATTACATATCTATAACTTCAAAATTGCATGATGTTAACTCTCCGAATAAAGAAAAATTTTCAGTCGACCGTTAGGATATTAGTCACCATCTTTTTCGATGCGTTTATACCATACCAAACCCACGCAGAATTCCCCCTTCCCACTGCGTAGCTATTTTAAGTCTGCTCTTTAATTATTCATAATCCTAACGTGGAACCCTATACATATTTACATAAGCACTCAACTGCCCATTACGTATTGTTATTACGAGAAGATATCCATGAGTCACATTTATTGCCTCTGAATTGTGTAGAAATACATTTATGTAATTTCAGAAGCCCACACACGCATACATATTATTTGCATACATATGTACATTCATATGGCTAAGTCTTTATGCAAAGCCATATATAAATGAATATGCTCTGAATAGAATTGCTGCTTAGTAACTTCTAGCCCACACACACGACCATCATTTGTGGTACTTCTGCTTCATCAATTTTATATCAACATTATAGCATCGATGAGATGTTTCTCCTACACATATGTACATACATACATATATGTACATATGTATATGTATACCCCTGTAGTCAGATGAACTACACTGCAAAATATTGTGAGACTCGGCGAGTAAGGGCATTTGTTGGGGTGTAGTGTTAAACTACTATGGACACAAGGCTCAACCATTTTAATTCGTCTATGTATTGATGTCAATTTCCAGAACTCGGGCAGAAATATACTAGTTCCAAACTAGTTCAAAATAGTCCAACAATTGCGGTTTCAGCGGTAATTATAAACCGAAAATAATATACATACATATAAATACTATCGGACATGGTGGAAAAGCAGTGGGCCATTATGGGAGAGATTTTGGAGTCTTGTTCTGGAAAAATCAGGTTGATAGCAAAAATTGGTTGTACAGTTAATTTTCAAAAGGTACAGGTTTATTATTTATTTTGGACTAGATTGTGATGCGATAGAAAGTTTTATTTGTAAACCTGTTTTCCTGAATACAACTAGAATTTTCTGACTGGTATTCAACTCATCCAAAAAGGCTAAACTTGTTCAGCAAAAATTCAAAAAACTGAAAAATTTTAGTTGAAAATGTATATCCTATCGCCATTAAAAATATCACTAAAGAGAATTTTAATGATATATCTATATATATATGTATATAAATGATTTGGTGGTTAATTGTAACGCTAAAACTTGAAAACGGCTAAATCAAATCACACATTTCCTTGGGGGGGTTTATTTTTAGTCGAAGAAAAAATTTAAAAATATTAGGGGGCGTGGCACCTTCCATACTACATATCTTAATTTTTAAAGTTGATTATCTCTAAATTAATTCAAGGTAGGTAGCTGAACATTTTTATAAAGCTAAATGATATCAAAACCATTCCCACATATTTGAAATAAACCATCCAACCACTAATAAAAAATCAAAGTACTTGATAACTGTCGATTATTTCTCCGACTTTTTTGAGTTAAATGAGCTGAAAGGTATCTCATCAAAATAAATAGTTGAGTGCTGCATCAAAATTTTTCGAGGCATAGCATTCCCGAAATAATTGTATGCGACAACGGCACGCAACTAGTGAACAAAGAAATATCAAACTATTTCAAAACTTGGGAGATAAAAGTATCAACATCCTCTCCCACATATGCGCAATCAAACGGCAACCGGCAGAGTCAGCAGTTAAAACCGCGAAACGTCTCATAAAACAATTTCTAAACAGCGGCGAAGACATTTGGCTGGCCATACTAAGCTATCGAACACACACCAAATGCAATTTGATCAAGCCCAGCGCAAAGGCCGATGTCAAGACGACTCCGCTCTGCGATACCAGCGCAACCCAAAAAGCTGCTGCCAGAAGCACAAAACAACGTGTATAAAAAAATTAAGCAAAAGCGCCAAACAACTAAATCGTACTACGATCGCAAAACAAAAAAGCTACCTCAGTTAGAAATAGGAAATGAAGTGTTCGTTAAATTAAAAGACAACAAAAACACCACAGCTGAACGCGGTACAATTCACGAAAAATTAAATACACGCTCCTACATTGTCCATGTGAAAGGAAGCCTTTATCGTCGTAATGTCCAAGACATTAGCAAAAAGTTACCCAGCAAAGCTGAGCACTGCGAAAGCTCCAGTGCAGCTGCTGCCGGCATCGACGCAAACACCGTAGACAAAGAACGAAGCCGAAGTGTCAGTCCGAAATCGTCAGAAGTTGAGCGACCAAAACGCAATCGTAATATGTCCGTTCGACTTGGTTATGAATGAAAGCTTTCAATAGCTGTGTTCGGTGAGTGATAATTTGTAATAATTTGTAATAATTATCATTAAAGATTTAAAAAGAGGGAGATGTTACAGTAAGTAGCTCTCATTGATATTTAGTTATTGTTGTAAGCTTGTTCCACTGAGTGTTGTGAGCTCTACCTTATTTATGCTGAATTAATAAAATCCAGTTCTTCTTCGGTACTCATTATATGTATATGGTCGTTTTTCTTTTGAATGAAACAGGTATAAATCAATATCTCCATAGATTTAAACGGAAATTATTTTCAGTAAGAATTCAAGCCGCACACAATACATTTATTTAATTTGAGGATTCTCAGGAGTTTTCGAAGGGGCCCGTATTTTTCAAGAAAATAATCAGAATGATAAATAAATGGTTGACCAAGATGTTCTGGCTGCTTGTTAACTGTCAAGTCCTGCTATCCCTATACTCAATCAAAAATTTCTTAAAAATTCTCCACAAACTGTTTTCATAGATAATAAATAAATATTTTTTCTTAAAATTTATGAAGTCGTCCTTAGTTTTCCAAAAAGGAGTTCATGGATTTCAAGAAGGCATATTTATGTTCTAAGTAATATTCTGAAATTTTTATGAAAACGGTTTTTGGAGAGTTTTTTATGAGACTTTTCTTAGAGCGCATGTACTTTTTTGGTTCAGTGTATATTCGCAAATTCTGGTATAATCTGAATAAATATTTCTGACCAAAAGTCTATGAGTATGTATATTATTAGCTAGGGAAATTGATGCAGTATTCGAAACTTTTATGTAGAATAGGGGCCCCATCCTTTTTACCCTGGGCCCGTATTTCCTCATACATATATGGTATTTACGAAAACAAGGTGAAGGCATAGCCCCATGATTTCGTTTTTTTCGTCACTTATAGGTGTCCAAAATAATCCAGATAATTTCGTGAATTTTTAGAGAAGGTGCGATGAAGTGCGAGGGAACAGAAAAGAAAAACAATTAAAACGAAAGTGCTGAGAAGGACGCATTTTATATGAGGGTAGAAAAGTAAAAGAAGTAGCAAAAGATAGAGGAGGGAGAAAGAAATGATAATGCGTCTTGGCAGATGCATACTCGTTTATTAAATCTTCAAACAAGAAGTTTGCCGTCGATTTGAAAACTCTTCGCTTTAAGCTTTCTTGTTGCGTATTATGGCTAATCCTCTGTGCAAGCAGCTTAAGTATTCGCCATAACAACTATAATAACCACCAAACGACATGCATTTAATTGAAATTCAATAGATTTATTCCTTGGATAAATGTACGCATTTATGAGCTCTTTGCCTGCGGGGATTTTACGCATTTTACACCTTCACGCTCATATAAACGAGCATTTAATTATCAAGATTAACATTAATTTATTTGTATATTATTTCGCTTTGTGGCTTATTGAATTACTGCCTACTTCATTTATGCTTTTATATTTCACTTTTCATAAGCTTCCAGGTAAGAACTTTTATGTACGCCTCTATTATTACATGCTTATTAATTCAATGAAGGTACAAATTTCCAATAATGGTTACGTGTAGTCATTTAGAAGTAATTGTAATTGATTCAAACGCCACTTTATTGCTTCAATTTAACAATGTAAACATTGGCGTTTATGTGCTGTGACTTTTTATTGTTGTATAACAAGGAAGATCAGATTGTAAATTAAATTTCCTTAAGTCATTCCTCAGATGTCGCTGTGCATTAGATTAGGCGAAATAAAAAAAAAACACATTTCTTAATATTTGTTACACTTTATGTTTGCATAACTAAGTACCTACTTTGAGAATACCATTCTAGTTTGTAGAAAACCGAGTTCCCATCACAGGTAAACTACCGAAAACATCCCCCACAATTCTATTATACACTGTGCTCATACTCTAGCTAACGATAAAATTGCGGTCACGCAAAAGTATAAACAAAGCAAACGATACAATTATTTTTTTACTTTTTCTTAGAAACGGTACATAGTAGACCTCTATAAAGGCCGGGGCATTGGTAGTCGTATCCTTAACGTAAGATAAAAACCAACATGCAATTGGTCGGTAAGGTTACGTTACAGATAGTAGCACCAATAATCGATTACATTGTTTCTCATAAGGTTGGTCGAATCAGCTGTTTTATAAGGTTACCGATACCTCACCTCTGCCCCCGACTTAAGTTTATGAGTAGTTGTAACAGGCATTAACAAGCTGTTTGCGATGAAAAAAGAAAAAATTCGATAACTTGGCGCTTGCGATACAATCGCAATTATGACTCGATATATTCGTAAAATGTACTCATTTCGTAGTATGTATGAAAACTCTCTTGTAGAATTTACGAAATATATCGTGGCTCAAAACAACGAATAATTTCGTAATATGTACGAAAGTTTTCGTTATATTTACAGAGTTTTTTTTTTTAGTGAGAAGTTTAGCGTCTAGTTCTAGCAATGGAACTTATCGTCGGTGACACTGCAAAACCGCCTAAGTGAAATTTATGCCAAAAACTTTTATAGGCCCCTGCCACAAGGATCTATTAATTTACTTTCAAGAAAACTATTTGTTGGTTTGGAAAATAATTAAAATAGTCATCGTCGTCCCCGCCTGCACTCAGAAAATAATCAAAATAACAAAAGTTGTTTTGAGGACATTTGTACTTGACAGCTTGATAAGTTACATACTTATGGTTCATGTGAAACCGACTGTTAAAGAGAACTTAAGTTTCCTTTTTTTTAATTATTAATTTGTAAAGTTCACATGAAAAACTGAATCTTAAAATGGAATTTGATTTCAAATTTTTTAACATTAATTTTTATTGCAATAACGTTCTGTGAAGAATATTTTTTTTATTGATGCATTCCTGCCGCTTTGAGTATTTTCATTTGACTCTTATGTAAGGTTATCGAGAATACGACTTTTACGGGAAACTGTAGATGTTTAAACAAAAATGACATGCTAGTTGATAATATAATATGTATGCTTGGGATTAACGACGATTCACTCTTGGGCCTCTCATGTAATAATATTGGCTTGTAAAATCATTTTTTTAGCGCCGCAATTTGCAAAAGTGAGCGAGTAGATAGTGTCTGTTTGCAAAAATATGTTTCCGCAAAAAACTACGAAAAATGATAAGAGCATTCTATGAATTGCTACGGCGCTTGTAAAGCGTTGTTTACCCACCAAAAATTTAACGCTTTATATCAAGCGAAATATAAAATTAATATAAAGCGTAACACAGTAGATACTAGCGCGTAAATTAAACACGAAAACATTCCTACTCATTAACTGAAAAAATGCTATTTATGGCGATTAGAAATTCAGTCACTAGCTAACTGTCGCGTCGTCAAGATGAAGAGAGTGCATTTGATCGTTTTGTTTGCGATTGCTGCTCAGTCAGTCAATTATGCTTTTGCACACTCAAGTTCGAGTTTTCATGCAGTCTATAACAGAAATCGGGATTTGGTGAATGATTTAGCGACACCAAGCGAAGAAACTCTAAAGCAATACGAGAAGGAAAATGTGCCTGCTGCTAAGATCAGAACTCTTAATCAGGTGATGTCGAATCTTAGAGCTTCGTTTCTTGAATTCATTAATAACAATGAGGTAAGTGAAATTGCGTACACAGCTCTGTGTCATAAGTTTTAACGCATTTTGTAATTAATTAGGAGTCAACTAGTTTCACACCGAAAATGGCTGAGATGTGCGCCAGGCTTTGTAAATGGAAGACTGATCTCGCACCAATTAACCAGATAGATGTAATTGATTACGAAGACGATACCCCTTCACTACACCCGAAAATAGATACTGGAGCGAATAGACTAGACAATGAAAAACCAATTGCTTTAATAAAGAAAGTTCTGGATGACGCTGAGCATGAAGCTCCAACATTCTTAGAAAACGTGGAAAATGCTGTGTCAGTAATCGTGGATCTTTCGTATCCTATCCATTGCCAAACCAACGGTTATCCAAAACAAATGGAGAAATGTGGTTCATAGTGGAAAGGAATGGAAATTGAATTTTTTTCATTTAAAAACCATATAGTGATTTCTTTGCACAAATGTAGGTTGTTGAAATTTACTATCTCTTAAATTTATTATAGCCTTAAGAATGGTTGGTTTAACGCAACTGTCGCTCCAACTTTCCACTGGGTATAAAAACCGCTTGATTGTAATTTCCATTCTATTCTATTCAGAATCTTTTATCTACACAAATAAATGTGAATCTATTACTAATATGTTTTTGAATAAATAAATTAACCAGGGGTGCAAAAGGAAATAAACAAAAAGAAATTGTTCTTAGAACTGTAAAAAAAACTGAAAGCCTTTTTGTTTTGCCGAATTCAAGAACAAAAAAAAAATGTCCTTTCATTAAATATAAAAAAATATTAAATTGAATGATTTTGTTTTATTGTTATCCAAACGAAATATCTGAAAATTTTTCATTTGGTTATTTTAGAAAACTTCCAACAATATATCGTTCCTATCGACGAAAAAGGGCGCAAAGCTGTTTGTCGACGAAGAAAGGCGCAAACTTTTTTTTGTTTGAAGAAAGACGCATTATAATCATTTTGAGAAAGAAAGACGCATTAAAATAATTTTTAAGAAAGAAAGGCGATATAAGTTGGAGTTACTCTAAGCTGCTGTTTCATTTTATGTACGCATCCCCTTGTATTTTTTCCAGCCGGAAAATGGGAAAGCCTGTTTTTAATTTGGTGTAGGCCTTTACTGATTATATTTCATATTTCCAGCAAATGGAATGGTTATGCGCCTTTCTTCCTTGAAATATTTTTTGATGCGCCTTTTTTCGTAAAAATATTTTTTAATGCGTCCTTATTTCCCGCAATATTTTTAATGCGCCTTTCTTCGTCGGTAGCGACGATATGTATATGTACGTATACATACGTTTTTTTTTTTAATTTGAAAATAGTACATTTTACATCGAATTGCTACAAGTATATATGAAAGATCAAGTGTGTGCACTATTCAACATATAGATACGCAAGTATCTAACACGTAAAACGCTGAAAATACAAACTTAATATTTAGCACTGGCAGGGTACCCTCGGGATGTACATAAGTAGTTCATAAATTCCTGCTACCTTCAATTTCGAGAACAATTTACAGGCAGAGAAGGGTCAAAGCAAAATTTATTTTTCCACTTTATATCCCGTTTTTGTCTACGGCAACCAACTTAAGTAAACACATTTTTAAAAAGTCTAATTTCGACATTTTGTCAGCTCCCTTCCATTTGAATCTTTAGCTGTGCCTAAACATTCTCCAAGTCATCCCCAGTAATTCAAAGAAATTTCCAATATGCAGTATAGATTAAGCCGTAAAATCAAAAAAGCTTAAGTTCGGTTGTCATTGAAAAATGACCTATAGTCATTAATTATCTATTTTAATGTGAAGAAAGCTTAGTTCAACGCTGCACCTGCTGTGTAGATTGTTTTGTATAAGTCAAACGCAATTTTTATTTGGAGTTTTCATTAAAGCTTTCTATAATTGCAAATGCTTCGATTTGTTTTTGTGTGGCTAGGCTCCGATTGGCCTGCGAGTATAAGCTTCAAAAGTGCATCAAGTAAATTATTGTTATTTTCCAAACATATTTACTTGGTCACTTGTATTCACTACTGAGTTCTCTACGTAAGTTTCCAATTTTAGAAATAAATCCTACATTTTACTAATTTTTAAATAAAGCGCTTTTGAAAGAGCATTTGCAATTGGTTTGAATAAATAAGTTTTTGACTCTCTATCAATGACCAGAGGCGGGGATCAATAGGATTTTGAAGCAACTTTTGATTTCTATAGTTTAGAGACTGAATCACTTGATTATTTTTTCGGGTCTATGAAATAACTCCCACGAAATATGTGTGGGACTTAGAAAGACGAAATAAGTCCCTCCAAAAATTATTATTTCGTTTTTAAAAGTAGGACTTATTTCGTCATTTATAAAATATTTTGAGAATCAATGGATGCAAAAGGTACAATATTCCCTTTTACAGAATATTTACAAAAATATTAAACAGTGAAAAAGTGGGACTTGTTTCGTTTATGAAAGTGGGATTTATTTCATTTAAGAAATATATTATTCAAGGGGGAATTATTTCATTTTGAGTGGGAGTTATTTCTTTTCAAGTAAATGTTTAAATCATTTCATTTTGGTGGGACTTATTTCGTTTTCAAAAGTGGGACTTATTTTGTGGGAGTTATTTCATTTATTTAAGCAATTTTTGGTGGGACTTATTTTGCTTTTAAAAGTGGGACTTATTTCGTGGGAGTTATTTCATAGACCCTATTTTTTCACTACAAGGATCGTTTGCAAATAAATTTTAATACAGTCGCTAATAGGTTTTTATTCTTCATCTTCTCAGTTGTCTTTTTAGCAATGTCGAACCAAGAAAGACATTTTTCCACGAAACCCCAATCGATGTTAGCTTCTTCCACATTTTGCTCCACAAATGACTTCTAATTCTACTACCGCTTGAGCAGCTCCTAGGAGTACGACCAGCGAGTTGGACAATCACCCAAAGGGGCAGACAATTTTTCAAAGGAATCAATCTTTGCATAGGTGGTGTGCAAAGTTTGTTAACAACTTTTTTGCATTCTGCAAAATAATTACCAGCTCTGTCATGTTTCAACACATCTTACACGCGCGGAACAAATCAAAACTTCAATGGAGCCTGGAGGAAAACTTAATCAGTATTTAAATATTCCAATCATTTTAATTCAAATATTTACTAAAATTTTCAAACATGTAAGTATCTTCAAAAATGGCAGAGCAGTTTCCAAATAGCTCTTTTTCGTTAGCTCCACTTGATGGTGGTAAACAAATTCTCTACAGAAGATTGCCACAAGTTAACATATTGCTGTCATTATCGCTTCTAATGCTATATATTTGATCTAAATCAATCAATCAAGTAAATTATAACCATTTCGGAGTTGTTTCGTTCAAGTCGTGAAATGATACGAATTGATTCTGAAATAGTCCTTTTATTATCCGAAATTGGTCCCAGAATAACCTTGAAAATGTATGTACATATGTATGTATGTACAATCGTCGAATCAAAACCATGAAAATCGATTCAGTGAACACAATGCGTTGTTTTAAACGAATTCAATTTTCCCTTACGGAACTTATACATACTATAATGAAATACAACTATTTACGATATGAATATGCAGTTTATTATAAAAACAAAGAACTGATTACATTTCATACCTACACAATGAATGAATCGCAATACATGGAATTTTTTAGTTAGCGACTTCGACTTTAAACAATTTTTGACCATCGAGGCGAACAGAAATATGCAACAACTGTGTATTACTCATTTCCCGTGCTTCGTATCCCCACGAAATATATTGATCTTTAATGAATTCTGTAAAATATCGCCTGCACTCAGATAATAATCGAGAGGAATTGATTTGGTTTAAAAATCTCGCTACATCATCTTCGTTCTGGTAAAATTTGTTCAATAGGTTCAATGTGTCTTTCATGAAATATGCATGACATGATTTCACTGACGGACTAGGTTGTCCATTTTTGCGTCCACTACCGCAACTTTCTATATGGCGTTCCAACAAGTCGTCCTGCGATGGCCTGAACGTGCGTATTGATTGTGTGGGTGGCGTGGGACGAGATTGTCTAACGAAAAAATTTGTAAAGAAGACACAAAAGATAATTATCAATATTGAATTTTGATGTTTGTTTTACAAATACTAATAAAGTCTATGAAATCTTACAGTGATTGAGCAGTAAAGTTGAGAATAGGTTTGCATTTGCATTTCATTTGCGGTTCATTTAGAAGTTCGTACACCAAATTGTTGTCAATCATACCCAGCAGTTGATTGATAATTCTGAGCGTTGTGGCGACATCATCTTTGAACGTTCCATTATCAAACGCTTCCTGTAACACATAATTACCATACCCGTCATTACTGCCCCTCCTATATCTCGTTTGTCCACCTAGAGATTGAAGCCTTTGGCGCATTTCACTTAAAATAGTGGATGACTTGGATGTCATTTGAGCGAACAAAGTTGGACCACGCGTTGGGTCATATTCTGGTAGATTCGTGACATCCGTATTTGCGCGATAGGTTTCATCGATGATAACATTGTCCACGTACGTACACCAGGTAACGAATTCTCCACGCAAAGTTGAATAGGTATTGGCGATACGATTGAGTTTAGTGAGACTTGTAGCGGGTACGTTCTCCCGTGAAAATTTATAGTTGTCAATATTATTCGCCGAAAAAAATTTATTCAAAAAATCGAGGTTCCTATTAAATGATCCTACGAAATCTGAAGCACGATCGCTTGGAGCGTCGCTTTTAATATCGCAATTTGCCATAGCAGCGGAAACACAAAGGAAAATCAAGAAAACTGTTGCCATCTTTTCGAATGTTGATCGTGTACTGAAGTTTTCAGCTCACATCAAATTAATTTTATAACCGAATTTACAAGCATGTGTGCGTGTTGTTGCATTCTCGCACTCACACAATCAAAGTCATTCATGTGCTAATAACGAGAATTATACGTAATAATTGATAGGACCATATTTTTCTGGGGACTCAGTTATTTATTTATATTTCATTATCAATTTCATTAGAACGCAAGATTAAATCAGTTATGCATAATTCTGTCGCTGCAGCACCCGGAAAAGATCTTGTTAGTCGACCCAAAATTATCACTAAATAGACAGGTATTTGTTCACTTTTAACCTCGGCTAAAACAACAGTGGGCTCGCTGTTTTTGGCATGCGTCTTTCAGTGATAATCAGTAAGTAATCAATCGTGCTTAAATACAGTCTTGAACATTTCATACTTTCATTTGATCGCGTCTTCCCAAGTGCTCGTGTTTTGTACAAAATAACAACGCGCTAACAATGAAAATAATTTTTATTTTACTGCTCTGTCTGAGCATCACTTTCGCTCAGAATATTAACTCTCAAAGCGAATACATTACAATTGACAATGCGCTGAAAACTTTCACAGAAATCGTCATACAATATGACGAAAAGCTGGACCAAAGTGCAAAGTTTCCCGAACTTCAAGCCGCCATCGATGCCATTTCAGCTTCGATGCAAAATTACAAAGGAAAAGCCCAAGACCGTCTACCACTCATCAAGAAATTAAACACGGACGTGCGTGTAAACTACGCTTCATGCGTTGGACCGGTTTACGAATGGTGTGTCGCCATGAACAGTACCCTGGACATATTCATCAAATACATCGATGATGGAATGGCAGTTAGAGACCGAAGCTTAGCTTGGAACTTGGCTGGCCGTTTGCTGCGACAAGGTCTTAATAAAACTACATTATCATTGGCCTTGTTGGAAGACATACAAAAGAAGATGGGGTACTTGGAAACGGAATTGAAGGACTTGCTGACCGATATCGATTACGACTTCAGTCCAGACGGCGAATACGGTAAAATAAGGAAGGAGCTGATGACCAACAGCTCACGTTTGGCAAACGATATACGGACGGAAGCCCATCATCAAGCGGCAGCTAAAGAAGCTGAAGCTGCAGCAAAAAAAAGGGCAGTGAAGTCGTTGATATTCTCCATTTTCACTGTGATTATTAGCATCGTGGCTGGTCCAATCGGTGCAGCGTTGAGATTGCCGGCTTTATTCATTGAAAATAAGTTGGGTCACCATGTTAACACGAACAATCGTTTCGATTATGGACGTAGTGATTGCCTGATTCAAGAGTACAACAATCAACGCCACGATATTGAAGAACAAGTTAAAAGCATTCAGTTGATGTTCAATGCGCTGAAGGAAAAGACGAACGAAGCCGTTAAAATCGCGGGTGAGGTTAGCGCAGCTTTGGAACAAGAAGCAACTCACTTGCGTAATCTCAAAGGGCTGATTCAGTCAGCTCAAACTGTGAGTACTTAAATCACTTGTGATTGTCAAATTGTAGAGCTTTTTGAAACTGTCAGAATTGACTGGAATTTAACGTCATAAAACGAATATGCAAAAGTAATATCCTAATAGAAAAATTGGGTGCAAAAAGAAACATCTTGACAATATTTTTTGATAATTTTTTTGATAATCAACAAAACGAAATATTTTTGTATATAAAGTTAAAGCAACTTTCTATCCACAGAATGGAGTAGCTTTGTTATCCCAGAATGAAGAGCTGCGACGTGCATTGATTCCATCTTTTCGAAATTTAGGAGGCAGCTGCTACCAATACACGGTTCGACACGGTTACTCCCTACAGGCAAGCCGAAGTGCTTCTCGTCGATCTCGGCGCCAAGCACTTGATAAATGTCAGAAGAACAAACAAAAGTACGTGAAAATGTTCTGTAATGCAATGCCTTCAAACGCAACGGCTGATGAAAACGAAAAGCGCAATATCGCTCGTTCTATTGTGCAACACATGGAATGTGAAACTATAAATTTGCTTACTGCCGATAATGCTGTCAAATTTGGGGAGTTTGCTGACGAAAGATCGAGTTCGAGTTTTGTGTCATCGATTAAAAACATTGTAAAGCGATCTTCGGGTTTGATCATGTAAAAGTCAAAACTTTTAATACGATTAATCACTTAACTGTTCACATAACTTCAATGTTTTTCTTTTGTGGTGTCGACGTTGAACATATATGTATGTACATATCGATGGCTTAATATAGAAAAGGCGTATCTACACTTTTCATTACTTTTCAGGAGAAGGAAAAAACTGAATAAAACCTTAAAAACTGAAGATGCAAAAAACATTTCTATTGCAATTTTTATTCAAAACAGCTAACAAATTCATGTTTGGAATAATTTAATTATTATTTTTAATTTCATTGAAGTTTTTTGAGACAAGGCTTTTTGTTATTATTTTTCCTGAAAATAAATTAAAGTTAGGGCTTTTTGTTGTAAGTTTAAATGAGGACAAACTAATATAATACTTCATGTTTGAAGTAAAATAAATACAGTCAAACCTGTTTTTATGCGCCACTTTTTTATGCGATTTTGTTTTGTGCGATCCTTTTTTTGTGCGGTACATATACAGGCGGTGTCAAAAGAAAGTGTACACCATAAAATTGCAATTTACACCAATCACTGCTTCTTTTTGAATAATTTCTCAAATTTTTTATAAAAGTATTCATTAAAATACAGTTTATGGCAACCATCGACAACAGCTGACGTTGACGTGCGGAATTTGCGCTGAATTCAATAAAAACCAGTTCTTCATTTTCTATATGTAAGTTAACCTCTCTCTTGGTTTTCGACAACGACACGAGGTGGACACATAATTGCGTTAATTATATAATATAAGTTTTCATATTTGTAGCATTTAGTAAAGCTAATAAAGTAACTGAATTATAATCACTACCGCTTTTCGTGTATACCCTACAACTGGTGACCCCGACGGTGAGAAGTATAAGCCAGTGGAAATCACATAGTTCCACAAATTGGCGATCTCACACAAACACACGTAACACAGCGTAAATCAACGTAAAATGAACAAAAGTGAGGGCCAACAGCAAGGCAATAGCGCACCTAACCTTCAGATGTCCACCGAAGATAATCGAATAATGTCGGCTCGCGTAGTAAAACTTCCTCCTTTTTGGAAGGACAATTGCATACTTTGGTTCGCACAAGTTGAAGCCGCACTGGAAATCGCACAAGTCCGCACCGACGCAGCTAAATATAGATACGTTCTAGTCCACCTAGACGAGACTGCACTTCCGTTCGTCGCCGATATAGTGACCGCACCGCCGGAGGACGACAAATATTCCACTCTAAAAAACAGGCTGATAAGCACTTTTGAAGACACAGAGGATACAAAATTTCGACGATTACTACAAGGGCTGGAGTACAACGATGGGAAGCCCTCACGCTACTTACAACGCCTTAGAAACCTTGTCCCCCAAAAAATACCAGACGAAATTCTACGCACCATATTCATGGAGCGACTGCCATCAAACATCCGTTGCGTTCTGGCAATCAGCACAGCACCAGACCTTACCGCACTAGCTCTGCAAGCAGACAAAATTTTCGATGCTCAGGGCAGTATAATGTCACTACATAAAAGTGACGAAATAGCAACAAACCCAAGCGAAACGGTTCCTCAGCAAAATAGTTTCGAGGAATTAAAGGCAGAAATACAGGCATTGTCAAGAAAAATAGACAATTCGAAAGGCGCGCGTAAATCTGCATTCGAGAGCAAATTATGTTACTATCACCTGCGATTTGGCAGTCAGGCCCGAAAATGCCGTCAACCATGCGAATTTAAAAACAGCAACAAAAATGCGGGAAACTAGATAGACCTTCAGTAATCTTAGTAGGCACCGCTGAGGGTCCCTTCACATCTCGCCTACAAATCACAGACAAAAGGAACAACATTACGTTCCTAGTAGACACTGGCGCGGACATATCCGTGCTACCCCGGAGTTTAATACGCGGCTGTAAACACATTTCTTCAAATAACAACATATTACTCTTCGCGGCAAACGGTTCGACGATAACTACGTATGGTTCAAAAACCATAACTATCGACATCGGACTTGGCCGTATATTTAGTTGGAAATTTACAGTGGCTAACGTTGCGCACCCAATTCTTGGGGCAGATTTTATCAAACAAAACAGTCTACTAGTTGACTTGCGAAATCGAAAACTACTAAATTCGCCAGCGCTTAGTAAAACCACCTCCGTAAAAGAGCAACTCAACGAAACGCACCCACCGCCTCGTCAGCAGCAAAAGAGACCAACAATTCCCACACCAGAAGTATCACCGATTTCCGTACACAACCCAGTGTATCAAACGGTCAAGCAATACGACGTTGTTACAAAGCTTGCCAAGCATCAAACACCGAAACATAATATTCGTCACTATATAAACACAAGTGGCACACCAGTCGCCGAGCGTGCTCGAAGAATGGCAGGCGAGAAGTTATCAGCAGCGAAGAGTGAATTTAAATATATGCTACAACAAGGCATTTGCACACCGTCCGACAGCGCATGGGCAAGCCCCCTCCACTTAGTAAAAAAAAAAGATGGAACGTGGCGGGCATGTGGCGACTATCGGCGTCTTAACAAAGCCACTACACCCGACCGCTACCCGATTCCTCATTTGCGAGATTTTACATTATTTCTGCACGGTTGCTCGGTATTCACTACACTCGATCTTGATCGCGCATATTATCAAATTCCGGTGGCACCGGAGGATAGACCAAAGACTGCTGTCATAACACCTTTCGGGCTTTTCCAATTCAATGTAATGACATTCGGTTTGTGCAACGCCGCTCAGACTTTTCAGCGGCTCATGGACTCGATTTTTCGAGATCTCGATTACTGCCACGTCTACATAGACGATATATTAATTGCCTCGCCATCTATAGAAGAGCACAGACAGCATTTAAGTACGGTTTTGGGGCGTTTAAAAGAGCACGGGCTCTCTATCAAGTTAAAAAAATGTTCGTTTGCACAATCTGACGTAGTATATCTGGGCCACTCAATCAATAGTAAGGGTATAAAGCCAACCGACGAACGTTGCCAAGCAATTCGCATGTACCCAAAGCCCAAAACAATTTCAGACCTACGCCGATTCCTGGGCTCTTGGAACTTTTATAGATTGAATATGCCCGGAGCAGCTGAAGCTCATGCGCCCCTGGCTGCCCTCACTGCCGGCGCTCGCAAGAACGACAAAACCAAAATCGTGTGGGATAAATTAACAACCGCGTCATTCGAGAAATGCAAACTCATACTTACTAACGCTGTTCAACTCGCATACCCCGCGCCAGACGTACCGCTCACATTGCGCTGCGATGCATCCGACCAATCAGTTGGCGCTGCCTTAGACCAGCTGGTTAATAATGAACGACAACCCTTAGGTTTCTACACCAGTAAACTGAATAAGACCGAAAGTAAATACAGCACATATGACCGGGAGTTGCTGGCAATTTTCAAAGGCATAAAATTTTTCAGACACCTAATCGAGGGTAGAGACATTACCATTTTTACGGATCACCGACCACTTGCATTCGCATTTTCGCAGAGCTCCCACAAAGCATCACCACGCCAGCAACGCCAACTGCAGTTCATTAGCCAATTTACGACGCAAATAACTCATGTACCGGGAAGAGAAAACATCGTTGCCGACGCGTTCTCCAGAGTAAATTTAATCAGCCTACCAGTCAGCATATCGGCGAAAGAAATTGCAGAGCATCAGTCAACAGATGAAGAGCTTCAGCACCTCCTTAAATCTTCAACCACGTCGCTCAAACTCAGACAATCGGTCGTTGATAGCGAAGGTACGAAGATATTTTGTGATACATCAACCGAAAGGTTGCGGCCGTATATACCTACGAAGTTACGCCGCAAGATATTCGACCAGATGCACAACGCTTCACACCCGAATACACGCGCTACCCAAAGGCTTATCCGGCAGCGTTTCGTTTGGCCGCACATAAATCGGGACACGGCGCGATGGACACGAGACTGCCTAAGCTGCCAACGAAGCAAAGTAGGTCGGCACGTTAAAAACGCTCCGCAACATATTGACGTCCCGAGCGAGCGATTTAAACACATCCACATCGATATTGTGGTCATGCCAAAATGTGATGACTACAGGTACTGTTTGACTATCATTGATCGTTACTCACGATGGCCAGAAGCAATACCACTGAAGGATATACATGCCGAAACTGTAACGAAGGCATTCTTCAGTGGATGGGTAAGTCGATTCGGAGCACCAGCAACCATTACAAGCGACAGGGGAACGCAATTTGAATCCAAGTTCTTTACGGCATTTTCGAAACTCATCGGCTGTAACCGAATAAGAACGACTGCATATCATCCAGCTTCTAATGGTATGGTGGAAAGGTGGCATCGATCACTTAAATCTGCAATCATGTGTCACACTACACCATACTGGGTAAATACGCTCCCAGTCGTACTCCTGGGCCTACGAACCTGTTTAAAAGAAGACATAAAAGCCAGTGCCGCCGAAATGTTATACGGCACAACACTGCGTCTCCCAGGAGAATACTTCGTTGACGAAGAGAAAAGTCAAACCGCACAGAATTTCGTTGAAAACTTTCGCAATTTCATGCGAACAGTACGCTCTGCACCTACAGCTCATCACAATAAATTACGCGCATTCACACATAAGACACTGAGTACGTCATCACATGTTTTCGTAAAGGTAGATGAAGTAAAAAAACCACTAGAACCACCATATAGAGGCCCATTTGAAGTTCTCGAAAGAATTAATAACTATGTATTTCGAGTAAACGTAGAGGGTCGGCCAGTTACAATCTCCACCGAGCGGCTTAAACCCGCATTCATCGAAAAGACACTCGAACATGTTCCTATTGAACAAAATATCAAAAGAAATTCACCCCCGGCTTCAACGACCAACAGTTACCGACGTCAACCTAATCGTAAATGTAAACAACAAAATCAGTAGCTCGAAGTTCTCCAACCTACTTAGGAGGGGCTACTATGGCAACCATCGACAACAGCTGACGTTGACGTGCGGAATTTGCGCTGAATTCAATAAAAACCAGTTCTTCATTTTCTATATGTAAGTTAACCTCTCTCTTGGTTTTCGACAACGACACGAGGTGGACACATAATTGCGTTAATTATATAATATAAGTTTTCATATTTGTAGCATTTAGTAAAGCTAATAAAGTAACTGAATTATAATCACTACCGCTTTTCGTGTATACCCTACAAGTTTGTTCTTTTAAAGTTAAAGCTCAAAAGTTTTTTCAAAATTCAGGAAAATTCGACAAACTTTCAACAAAATTTGAAGAGGCTTAAGATTTGTATCACTTTATAGTAAAATGCAACGAGCTACAAAACTGCGTATTCAAAAAAAATCTAAAAATTTTGTGCAAAAAGTTTAAAATTTTGTTGAAAGTTTGTCGAATTTTCCTGAATTTTGGAAAAACTTTTGAGCTTTAACTTTGAAAGTTCAAACTGTATATGTATGAAAACTTTTATAAAAAATTTGCGAAATTATTCAAAAAGAAGCAGTGATTGGTGTAAATTGCAAATTTATGGTGTACACTTTCTTTTGACACCGCCTGTATATGTACCGCACAAAAAAAGGATCGCACAAAACAAAACGCATAAAAAAAGAAATCCGCACAAAAAAAATCGCATAAAAAAGGTGCGATTATTTTTACACGGTCCCTATCCCCCGCATAAAAAGAGGTTTGACTGTAAATAGTTAAAACTAAAATTCATATTTCAAGGCAGATATTATTATACTGAAAACAAATTTGGTTTTATAAGGTGAATTATCATAAAAATGGTGGCAATCTCCTGGAAGAATTTTTTTTAGATATGGCTATTTATTTTTTGCATTCGATCCATCTCCAATACTACATGCAAATAAATGACGATGCTGATGGAAATTGTGACAGATTTTGGATATGTATTTGCAAATAACTCTTAAATTCATAACCCAATTGGAAAGATTTATATGGCGGTTGTTAGACCAATAAAAGGCCTTGAGAAAAGTTTTTTGATCGGATATTTAGAGCTAGAGATTTTTTGAATAATACGAAATTGGCGTTTTCTCACTTTGTAAGGAGCGATAGCTTTGCGAAATCTCAAAGCCTACAGCTTTTTTTTCAGAATCGTAATCTGCGTGAAAATCACGCAATTTTTTTATATGATCTGATGCACCCTGAGTGCATATGGTTTTATTATTTTCAAATGCAACGAGCGAGTTCCAATTGGAGTGAAATTTTGCACAGCTTATTTTTACAGTATAACGCATCATATTCCGTCTGGCGAAAAATTTTGTTTTCTTAATGAACAGCTTAGTGTCTATTTTAAATTCAACTTTAAATGACTTAAGGCTTTTTTCTTAAAAAAAAACTTCGAATGAGTTAGGGCTTTTTTTATATGACTATAAATCCGTTATTTGCGATCATAGCTCACTAATTTTTTAAGGGGAGGTGTATTTGACAGTGGTCTACCAGAATACATTAAAAACGCGATTTCGAAAAAAATGTAGATACGCCTTTTCTATATTAAGCCAACGATATGTACATACCAGTATTTGAAGACACAGCTTTTAACTGTAACACACTTAATTTAATTTGAATTCAATTTTAATTTAAAAAGTTAAGAAATGTGCTTTTTCATTTGAGCTCACGCAAATCTGTTCTAAGAATTTAATCGATCTGGTGTCGTATCCAGTAGTTTCATTTTTAATATTTTGATCTAAAGTTCTTTAAGCCTGTATACTCATTTTCTGTATGCATTTTGATTTATATACATAGCTTTAAAATTGGAAAAATGTGTCAAATGCAAACACCAGATTTCGAAAAATATACGATTATAATGAAATCTACTTTAATTTAATATACTTTGGTTATTTTTATAAATACATAATAAGTAGGTATTTCCCAAATTTTATGATTTTGAATATTTTGTGAGTTGAGAAAAGATTTTGATTTTGAATTTAAAAAAATATATACATTGATTTAAATTTTTATAAAATATATTTTATTTGTCCGAATGATAATAACTTTAATAATTTAAAGTTATTTTACGATGTCATGTCTTGAAACTAGAGCTCTTGAAAATCGACTAATCGATTAGTCGGCTAATCGATTAGCAAAAGTCGTTTATCAAAATAATCGATTACCACTAATCGACTAATCGTTTCTTTCCGACTAATCGATTTTTCGTCCATAATCGATTATCTGTTTGCATTCGACTACTTGACAGAATCGAATATTTGATTAGTTATTTTTTCACGATCAATGGAATTTGTGTAACACAACAGTTTTTGGTCACAGAAACTCACCTCTCATTACCGACTTTCTATTTCGTGGCCGAAGAGGGTGTTAAAAGACCTCGAAGGTTCCAACGGTAATAACAAATCGTTCTCACCCATTCAAATACTAACAAAAATACTAAAAAAAAATACTAAAAAATTTTATTAAAAAAAACTATCAGTAATCGATTAATGACAGCTAACCGATTGCGCTGTATGATGAAGTCGATTACTTGTTATTCGATTTTCAACCAAAACAAAAGTTGCTTTCGACTATTCGAATAGTCGATTAGCCAGATAATCGATTCTGAACAAGAGCCCTACTTGAAACCCTTTTGATATTGCGCTATAGCAAACATACATTTAATAAAAAGTAATAAAACTAAAACATTTCTGATTTATTTTCTGGAAGTTCCTTTGATAATAGAGAAAGGCTCACAAATTAATAACAAACTTCTTAAAAGACTATTGGCTAACCACCAAGGAATACCTACATACATATGTATAAACAATTCGAAAAATCACTCTAACTAATAAAGGCTGCTTGGAACTACATAAGTAGGATATTGAAAAATAAAATCTTCTGTCGACTAACTGGAACCGTTCCTAAAGAGTGGAACCGTTCCTAAATAGTAACAGAAGTGTACCGAAACTCTACGTAACAAAACTGCCAGAAACGTAACCTGTACCGAAACACTCGACAGAAACTAAATCTGAAACACTACCTTTGTAACAAAATAGTAACAAAACTTATTTGTATAGAAACAAAGCAAGGAATTGTTTCTCATAATCAAAACTGTATAGAAACAATACTGGTATAGTTTCTTCTGTACCGAAACTGAAACAAAACCATGCTAGTAAGTTTTTGCTTATAATTATGTATGAATAGATGCAATTTTATTTAGCCATATATGTACATATTCTACAAATTTTAAAATATCATTTAATTATGGTCGGGAATTGATACCTACATACATGTTTCCTTAAAAAAGGGCGTACTACATTTACAAACCTCTAACTGATCAGTTCAGTCTATCTTTACAACGTGGCGTTTTTCCAGAAGCTTGGAAAAATCTTTCTTAATACCACTTATAAGATTGGAAGTTGGTCATGCGCATATAACTACCGTGGCATAGTAAGGCATAGGAAATTGGACAGGAGTTGGAAAAAATTGAACAGCATCTAATCCCCATTTTTCTTTAAGCAATTTTTTCTGGGAGTGTCAAATACTAACTTCATTCCACTCTTAAAAATTTTACGTAACGGAGGTTGTGGTCGAACACCCCCGAAATCTTTTTTAATTTTTTCGTTTAAACAAAAAAAAAGAAATGATATCAAAACATTAAGGTATTAGAGCATTCATGGTGCAAGTATTAACAAAGATATGATAAAAATTAAAGTAGTGGGGTGAAAATTTCATCCCGCGCGAGTAACGGCGGGCTAACTATAACGTAATTTTTGTGAGTGAAAAATAAATATAAGTATACCAAATAAATGCATGTGCCGTTCTACGAAAAGTTTTTAAATTTCTTGTGTCCGCGAAAGGGTTAACAGTTATTTATGATTTTATTTTTAAAAGTCCTTATTCTGACTTTTTTTATGATAATAATGAAAACTAACCTTTTATGGATACGCATCGCGGTTTAAAATGTCTAATCCTTACCCTGTTAATTTCAAGATACATAGCCCAAGCCCCGTTTATCGGAACTATCGATTATATGGGAGCTATGTGTTAAGATATTCTAATCTCGGTGATTTTCATTGGTTTCGTGACGTATTAAATATGTAAAAAACCTGCGAAATTGTAAGCTCATAACTCTCAAAGTGCAAGATTTATAGCCCAAAATTCGTTTATCGGTGCAATCGATTGTATTTGAGCTATGCGTTGTATTGGTCCGATCTTACTGTTTCTAATTAATCTTGTACAAAATGGCGGCCGTGCTCAAAATTTTAAATTGCAAAATAACTCAAAAACTTAGGAACTAGTTCGCGTTCAAACAGACAGACAGACATGGCTAAATCAACTCACATCATCGGTCTGATCATTTCGGTATATTTATTGGTGATTCTAAATTTTGTTTTTGCTTTTTGTCCCTTACGATAAAAATGTGCAAAGGGGTCGATATCTTTATAAAGGTACGGGTTATATGTACATAGATAAATTTATAAAGTATAGTGTTATAAAATATGTGAAAAATTTGCAAAATTTCGACGAATTTTCATGGAAATTTTCAACTTTTTTCTCAGGAATTTTTTTATGAAGAGCTTTGTTGTCTTTTTCCATATAAAAAAAATGACGTTCATATATGTATGTGGAGGAAAATCCTAAAGTCTCGAGGAAAACAAATTCCTAAAAATCAAGGGAAGTTCTCACGGACTTAAGACTGACACCTTATTGTACTGAAATTGAATGGCCTACAAATCTGCATACTCAAAATTTTTTTTTTAAAAAATTAGAAAAAAGTTGAAAATTTCCATGAAAATTCGTCGAAATTTTTCACATATTTTTAAAATATAATTTAAAGTTTATGTGTTAGATTATAAAAAGATGTCTTAAAAAAAATTAGTTAAAATAAATTTGTTGAAGCCAAAATGGTGAGAGCTGCGAAAAAGGGCTGCATACTTTTGGGATACACCGTATGTATGTATGTATGTGTTTGTTTGTGCAAGTGACATATATCCAAATGCGCTTTGCTATTTCAACTAAATGCCGTTAAAAGTGCAACTCTTGTTGTTATTGTTGTGCTGTTGCTACTTACTCCACGTCAACTTCTAATTATAATTGCTTGAAGTGTGCTTCACAAAAGCCGTAAGAGAAACTCCAATAGCAAAAAGAGCAGCAGCACTTCATTAGACGCTGAACTTTTCGACTTTTGCTTATTTAGTGACACTGCCTTTTGACTTTGAGTGAATTTTCTGTGTTTTCCTACTTTACATGCCCAGCCTCTTGGCCGACAGCTTTGTCAACTTTGTTGACACACAAACACACATGCAAACTGAACAGGACCGTTAACAGTTAAAAAGGGCAGGAAGACTGACAGTTGGGGTAAATATGTAGAGTCACAAGAAGATCCTTGACTTGTCTTTAACCTAACAACTTTTTAGTTTTTCTTGTTTTACTGTTACGTTGCCAACCAATAATTGTCATTGTTGTTGTTTCTATTTTTTTTGTTTTTTTTTTTTGTATGCTATTCTCTCATTTTATGATTTTACCCTTTTCAGCACAGCATTATTCTTTGTAGTTGTGCAGTCAAGGTGCTGATTGCTCATAATTATGCGAACGCAAATTGCAAATTGCACAGCGGAAGTTGCTAGTTTGTATATACTCGTATGTATATATGTATGTATGCAGCTGTAACAAAAACGAAAAAACGAAATAGCGCAAAGACAAGCAAGCTGTGCATGTACATAAGTGGGTGGAATTGAAATTAAAAATTAACCAACAGGAAATCAAGAGGTTGTGCAGCGTACAAGTTGGCTGCCGATGGTGGAGCAAAAAGGAAAATTTGCTCCGCACATACAAAAACTAATTATCAGAACTTCGTATTCGACAGCTAAGCAGCAGGAAGTTTTTTAATTTTAAAATGCATCTAATTGCTATAAATAGGCAATTAGAAATAACTGTGAAGAAAAATATAGAAACTACTATTTGTTGACAAAACCTATGACAAAGACCTTTGACATCAACGTTTTTTGTCTGGTATTTTTTTAAAGCAACACAAACTTTTCCTAATAAAACTAAAGCTTTTTATAAAAACAAAAAAACTTCAGCTCTAAGTAATGAGACTTTGTACAGATACTTATAAGCTTAAATAAAGAAAATAATAAATATAAAACTTGATTATTTAACAGCAAATACAATTTTACTAGAAAATTTTGGAAACTTCTGAAACATTTATACCATAGCTGTCCTCCGCCTATACGCCTTTGCTCATTGTTTATCTAACCTCACCTATAGGAATCTTATCTATGTATATCCGGTTCGATTCCAAATGATTTCCATAGTGAAATATGGTGTTGGCAAAGAGATCCGAGTCATTTCGGACATTGCAGTGCCATATATTTGCCAGGCATTAATGATTGGAGCCAAAAGGATCTAAGTGCGCTCCTCCAAGCAATAAAATTGCAGAATTTTTTCAAGTATGCAGCTTTGTAGCCCGTTTGATTTTAGTATAATAAAGTGCAGAAACTAAAGTTCGTAGGAAGTCTCGCTGATTTTTTATTTACCCTATAGTATAAGCACTGAAGAGAGTTTTGTTATCTCTTGCAATGATTCCGGCAACTCGAGTGGGTTCGTATCAAGGCGAATTCTATACCTGGTGATGGCATACAAACAGCTGATTGCTTGTTCTTCCCGTTCTGTAGTACTTATGGGGTACATACAAATGTCATCAAAAGAAAATCCTCAAAGGTTTGTTTACATTCCATATGGGTTTCACTTCATATTTTCTTTCACTTTGACATCCCAGTGAACGGCGAATTAAGCTCATGATGGCTGAATTCGCTTTGCTACCACCATATATATATTCGCCTTGGTTCGTATCATCACACAACCTCTTATTTAATTAATTGTTGAGGTACCTGCGCTATAGAATCTTCCGTTTTTCGAAAGGCAATAATATGCCTTATTATTATTAAAGTATCGAATTTAACAAAGTTTTTTCACAAATTTTAATATTTTGCACAAAAAGTAGTACCAAAATCAAGCGAGAAATGGTAGCACAGCTGATTTCGAAAATTCGGACAGCGGCTATCCAGAGTACGCGAAGAGTTTTATGGTTGAGTTTCAACCACGGGCGTACTCTAGTTTAATTCAAGAGACGAATAAGCTATTAAACTTTCGTTGACCAAAAAAAAACTCTGCTCAATACACACATGGACTTTAGTCTTTTAATTAACAAACTAATTACTCTCAAATTGTAAATTAAATCTACTTTTTTGGTAAGGCTAGAATATAGTTTTAAGAAGTTGTTTAGGAATCGCTACCAAATAACCGCTTTGCAAAATAATATTTGACATGCAAGTGAGATAAATTCCTGCCAAATAAGAACTAGTTCTAGGATTTTCAACAGTTTCAAACCACGAGCGACCATCAGAATATATGGTTCTACTCGCAATGACCTTTTTACTACAAACATTTCCTTTGTTTTATTTTATTTCATTTTATTTTACTATATTTTGATATATTTTATTATCATTTATTTTGTTTTATTTTATTTTATTTGTATACCTTTCATGAACATGAAATGGTATTATAACTTCGGCTCGATGTTTGTAAGTTTGAGAAGAAGAAGAGATAGACCCACCAATAAGCATCCCGAAATGATCAAGGCGATGAGCTAATTCATTTTAGCCGTGTCCGTCTGTCTGTCGGACAAAAATAATCGGACAACTTGGACTTTTATTTTTTCTCGCCAAGAATAAAAGTTATCTTTGTGCTTTTATTTTTTAAGGACAGAATAAAAGTCGGAACCAAAATCTACCAACCCGCCAATCTAAATTTAATGAATTTCTTATCATATGAAAGAGGATTCACGGTTTAGTAGATTTTGGTTCGGACTTTTATTTTGCCCTTAAAAAATAAAAGGACAAAGATAACTTTTATTGCTGGCGATAAAAAATAAAAGTCCGGGGTTTTAAGTTACTATCGGACTTTTTTCAAAAAAGCTACGAAAATTAATTGTGGCCAGGATATTGATCCTAGGAGTCCTGGGACAACAGAGAATTTAAAATTTTCTTCAGGGACACTATCTAACCCCGGACTTTTATGAGATCGAAAAAAAGAATAACTTTTATTTTCCGTCCCTAATTTGAACGCAAACTAGTTCCTCGAGTTTTAGAGATATCTATATAAAATTTGGTACGTGGCAGCCATTTTGTATTATATTAATCTTTTGTGGGAACCAGCAAGATCGGACCAATACCACCAACATCAAGCCAAGATCAAAGCAATACCATACGCGTACACTAGATTGTTAAGATAAACGGGTTTGGTACATATTATATGCGTAACGTGTGTATCTAGCGAAAATCATTCAGATGGGCCAACATAACATATTGCTCCCATATAATCGATAGTTTTACGACGTGGACAACGCAAGTGAACATGGTATTAGACGTCTACGTTGATAGTGTCAAGCTACCAACTGTCTCACACCCCTAAATCTTAGGGGTGACGTTTGATAACATGTTCAAATACGGCGCCCATGTAATCGCAATTGCCAATAAAGTCCAAAGCCGTAACAAAATCCTCAAGTCCCTAGCTGGCAGCACTTGGGGCAAAGACAAAGAAACGTTACTAGCTACATATAAAGCAATTGGCCAGCCGGTACTGAGCTACGCTACGCCAATATGGTCGCCGGGGCTAGCTGACACACACTGGACGAGGCTACAGGTCTGCCAAAACAACGCCCTTCGTACCGCCACTGGGTGTCTTCTTATGTCTCCTGAGCATCACCTTCATAACGAAGCGAAAATGCTCGCCGTTAAAGAGCATAGCGAGATGTCGACCAGGCAATTCCTGTTCAACTGTTGCAAACCGCAGCATCCGAACGGACGCCTGGTCAACGAGAATCCGCCCCCCAGGAGCATAAGGAGCCATCTACGCAAAAACTACGATGAGATCCGGCACCTGATTTCCACGCCGTTTGATCCTAAGGTGCACCGGCAGGCCCTCACCCTTATCCACACCGATTCGGTAAATTCCTATGTCAGCTCTATCCCAGCGAACGCCGTTCTTCAGGCAACAACTCCACCCGTTGCCGAAGAGGAGCGCGGGCTGCCTAGGGAGACTAGAGTGATGCTGGCCCAACTCCGGTCTGGATATTGTAATAGGTTAAACTCTTACCTATCCAGACTGAACCCCGACTTGCCTAATGTTTGTCCGGCATGTGGCTTGTCCCCCCGTAATACTAACCACCTTTTCGTCTGCTCAGCTGAGCCTACTCTTCTAACACCCATATCCCTGGGGTCCGCCCCTGTCGAAGCCGCTGGGTTTCTAGGGCTTCCATTAGAAAAGCTTGATGACAATATTGGGTAGATACTGACTACCTAGGCAGAGCTACGTAGCGTTACAACAACAACAACATGTATGGATTTTGGGCTATACCTAAATTGTGCAGACCTGTTAAATAATGATTATTAATCTTAATCATTGATAATAAAATTAATTTTTTTTTGTTATTTTTGCAAAAATTATTAATTATGATAATCGAATATTTTTAGAATAATAAATAGATTAGGATTAAGTTTTGTGTTCGATTAATGCAGATATATTTCGCTTTCAAACTTTATCTTGGGATTAATCAAATTAATAAAAATTTCATCAAAATATTGATTAATTGCGATTAACGAGGATTAATAAGTGCCGTTTATGAGCAAAAAGGTGTCCTATATGACTCTTATTCAAGCTCATATGATATATGGAATCAATCTCAAATGGATCTATGCATGACTAAATAATTTGCATATATGGTTGGTGCATATGACATATGGTCTTATTCTTCCTCATTCTGATTATGTCAAACTATCACTTCTTTGTTTTTGTTTACATTCTTTGTTGCACTTCTTGGAAAAATAAAAATTCACTTTAATTTGATATTTAATGAGTTCTTCGTGATAATATTTTAGGAAAATGTGTAATGTATGTGAAAAGCTTATAAAAAAAGTCTCAACGTTTTTGCGCGTTCAGTACAACCTATATAATTAAGCCATGGATCTATGAACAGACATATGTATATGAAAATCTATAGCGGTTGTCTCTAAATTTTTCTTTTTCTATTCAACGAAACAATTTTATTTATTAATAATCTATTAAAAAAAAAAACAATAATAATTTGCATTAAATAAAAATTATTATTAGTGGCCTTGAGCATATTTATTTTATTTTATTCAAATAAAAGGCCTTGATCTCATAAAAATACAAGAAAATAAATTCAAAGAAGGCTATATACGATCATCAACAATTTTATTTATTTTTTTATTTTATTTATTATATACATATATCTATTTTCAGTTTTGGAGAAAACTTGTTACTCAACCAAAATTCCTTCAACAGGTATGAGCCAATAAAAAAATAACTAACTGAATGAATGGTTGTTATTCAGGTTTTGGTCAAAATTTTTGTTACCGTCTGTTTAGCATGTGCAAAATCTATTAAAAAAATGTCCAAGTCATTAATCAATGTTTTAAATCGAATTCAGATTTTTTCCGAATCCAAGTTCTTTTCTTTTTTTGTTGTTTGCCTTTTTTATTTCAGCTCAACTCTAATCGTCAGCAAATGCAACATTTTTCCTTTTAGTTGCTAAAGTGAAATACCGGACACCGAATACTGTTTTTTTTTTGTTGCTGTTCCAACAAATACCCTACAATACAATTTCCCACACAATTCAAACCAAATTAGACTTTTTTTTTTCGTTTCACATTTGCTAGGACATAGTTGAACTTGACTGGTGCCTGTTTTTACTGGCGAATATTTCTGGTAAAATCTCTTGGCTTTTTGAAATACATTAAGTTTCCTTTAATTTAGTGAAAAATATTAGGCCTGACCCAAGATGGACTCAAAAAAATTAATTCTAGAGTGTGCTAAGAATTCCGTTTTCTCATTTTGAGATCAAATAAAAGTTCAATCTATATTGAGCTCTGTAGCAACGGTCAACTCATTGCAGTCACTTAAACACAAACACACTGAAACCTTCTTATTAAAGTTTTACCGTTTAATTAATTTGCAGTAAAAAACCGAAAAAGAAAATCATTTACATAGATTTCCTTTTAAAGTTGTCTCCTGCCATTACTTCCATTATTACTCAGCTTGCCGGCTGCTAAAGTAACAAACTTATATTCTTTTCTCTTCAAAGATGCATAAATTTGAATTTAATTTAGAAAACAAATGACCAAAGCTAAAATGGTTAGCTGCAGAACAAATGACACTATCAAATTCATTTCAGAAACTTACATGTGTCCTCGGCATGCAACCAAAACTTGAGCAAAGAAGTTTTTTGAAAGTTCAAGACAATGACAAAAAAAGCTTTATCTACTCGCAGGCGTTTACAATCCGATGAAGTGGACACCACTTCATCATTTTGTGTTTGTGTTTGTGGTAATTTGGGTCTTCTTGCGGCTGCTGCAAACTGTTTTGTGGACACTTACAAACAAATGCGGTGGTCATTTCGTTTTCGTTCTTATGCCCCAGCACCGGCTAAAGTCTTTTACATATGTACAAATGGTATTCAAAATTGAACACATTTCAAAGGAGCAATAAACTTGCCTCTGCCTTCTTTATGTACACATGTATATACATACATATGTACGAGTATATATGTAAGCGTGCATATATTTTAAATTAGTACATGACTAAATGTCTCTTGTGTTCTAATAATTATAGTCGAACCATATCAAATCCTAATTGCCACATGAATAATTAATATTAATTATAGTTGCTACTGACACAATAAGAATTCATAGAATATGCGTTATATCTGAGTTAGGTTGGTTAACTTTTAAAATAATTTACTTCTGTGTGTACTATTTAAAAGTAAGCAGTTTGTTAACTAATTTATGATAATATTAAGCAATTTAATTTCCCAAGTGCATTATAGCCCACCCCGGTAGCCTAGAAGAGTGAAGACAAGGCGGCCTTAAATTATAATTTTGTGTGATTTTGGGTAAAATAAATATACTAAATCGTTAAGGCGGAAGAGGCCATCAAAAACGCGAAGTACTAAAAATTTTCCCAAACCCATCTGTTTGATAATCCTCTTTCCATCAAAAACTTGAAGTCTAGAGACTATTTGGCCCACTCACTGCACAAATAGCTCCATCATTGATAAGTTCAGTTATCGATATGCATAACAACAGAGCCGGAATGGCTGCAAAGTTACTGTTTTCTTATTCGATCCTCGTTCAATGCTAGACCAACTTTGGAGTTACGGGAATAATAGCTTCTGTCTCTTTCAAAATATATTTGTTAATTTGTAAATATGCTGCTGCAAGCTCACATAATGTGTAGAACATTAAAATACCCTAAGCATAAGTGCAAATACCTATAGCCTGACTTCCTAAACGTCAATTGTTCTGCATAACAACAAAGTCAATTGTTTTGATGATGTGCAATCGTAAAAATAGGAAATGATTTTGAAATGTGTTCTGTAATGCAAGAACAACAATACAGCCTAATATATTCCTAAAGCTTTAAATAGTCTTTAAGAACTACAGACATTAAGCACAATGTGAAAGAATTTTCTTGTAAATTTTCTTTCATTTTATCTCATCAAAATGAAATTATAATCAGCGACACCAACTACTAAACTGTAATTAGCTATTATTGTGGGCTTGGCTTCTTCAGCTAAATTCCATCTTGAGGGTTTTGCCAATACACGCCTCGCTTATCACTTTAATGCTATTTGCACACACGTAAAGTATGCGATAAAAAAAAAAAGTAAAAATAAACATTAAATGTGGAATTTATACATGAAGAGTGCAGATACAGGTGCCTTGTAAACATAAAAATACTGACTGCTTAGATGTGAAATAGTCATCAACTGGTTTATTATAATTTTTATTACTTACAACATGTTGCTTTAAAGCATTATTGGCCTAGAGGTTTTCTGTTTTCATATATGTAACTATAAAGATAGCATTAAGTAATAAAATGAAATTCACGTGTATTTATGGCAAGAATGAGCAGGGTACCCGTCCTCAAGGTTTAAGAGTGAATTTTATAGTTTCTTGTACTTTTTGTTAGCATTGAGGATTGCTTTCTAGTTACTTGCAAATCACTAAGGAGCCAGCTAATCACATACTAAAATATTTGATGGTGGCTTATTTTAAACCCATTAGGGACGGCTCATGTAGGGTTAGTTTTTGTTGTGGTTGAAATACTTTGGTTGCTCAGAGAATATTATGATTTTTTATAACGAATTCTTTGACATGGGGTACCTATGTAAAATTGACACAAAATATCTTCTGTCATGGTTGATCAAACAGAAGTCTTCAGACGACGTAACATTTAAAAGGAGCCTTCATTCGTCGCCGTAGTTACGGGTGAAACTGCCATTATTCGAAGAATTTGTTGCAAATGTCAAGTGTGTCTAGGAGTTCTTGATTTCCTCCATATTTCACCGGATTTGTTGTGCGAAGTCGAAGAGTATGATTTGAATTATTCAATACATGAGCTTTCATAAAAAATTTTTATTTTGTTTAAAAAAGGCAGGATAAATTGGAAAAAAGAATTTATCGATTCAAACAGCGATATTGTAATGAGTGATACGAGCTTCGAGGTAAGGCAGGAAAATGGTGAATCGTTAGAAATCTTCTACTAAATCAGCTGGTCCGTTGGAGTGCAAGTCTTGGCTTCCCCAACTCAAAGTTATGTTCTTTGCTAATTGTTCTCACAAACATTTCTCTAAAACTCTCTGGACCATATTCTATATTTTCGATCAATTCCCTTTTTACAGCAACGGCTAACTTGATGGCCTCATCATCGTGTTCTAAATTCTACCTAAACATCACAACTGCTTATATAAGATCTGTTCTTATTGCATTTTCATTAACTTACCCAATCGTTATTTTATTAACGCTTTCAAGTTTTCAAATGAAATGCTCTTATCAAAGTTAATTTCCATTTTTTTTTCACGTACATATGTATGTATGTATGGGTTATTTAAAACGTTAATGAATGAAAAGCGTGTCGTAAGGTGAAGTAGTGGTGCAATGCGCGGAACGTGCCGGTACATAAAATGCGTTTTAGACTTTCCATTAACAAATTTAAAAACCTGCAATCAAATGTGCATTCGAAGGTGCTAAAACTGTAAGTAATGAAAGCGAAAATTAAAATAAAAAAGTTTGAGGTTTTTAAAGGCAAAACAACAGCAAAAACATAAG
The DNA here is from genome assembly GCA_951509765.1 of Sphenella marginata. Taxonomy (NCBI): domain Eukaryota; kingdom Metazoa; phylum Arthropoda; class Insecta; order Diptera; family Tephritidae; genus Sphenella; species Sphenella marginata. Next base: position 88,391,858 of record OX608079.1, on the reverse strand, counting down.
GAAAAAAAAAAACGAAGAACACAAAGAAAAAAAAATCCAAGTTCCAAAGCACCTTGCATACTACACTCTGTGTAATCCTTAATAATCTTGTTATTGTTGTTTCTATTGCACTTGGCAGCCACTTTAATTGCAACTGTTATTTCGTGAAAAATGCAAAAGAAACCGGCCAAAATAGTGAATAGAAATAACAAGAATGAAAGGCTTTTTATGTGGAAAACAAAAAAAGTGGTTTCCACTAAGCAAAACCATTTGTTCAACATAGATTTAACAGAAAGGATTTAATTTTTTCTTTACATCCAGTTTGCTTTCTCTTAAAGTACATTTTCATCAGGTATTCACTTCAATCCCTCACTATGGAGACCGCTGCTGCTTCTTAGTCCTTACTTGAATTTTTTTTTTTGCATCCTTGCATTCGCCTTTTGGTTTATTCCTTGCTTTTAAATTAACGTTAAGAACACAGTTCTACGAGCCCACACTTATACATGCCTCAGATCAGTGACGTGCGCAGCAAAATATTTTGGAGGCACTACAGTCAGAATATTTGGACAAACAGTGTTAAGTTTCAAAAGACTGTCATACCATATATTTCATACCAATTGTTACTGGTTCAGTTTAACTTGTTGTTGACCCGGCTAAAGCTCCCTTTTGCATGTAAATGTGTTTTGGAAAGTTGTGTACACTTCCCTTATCATGTGTTTGTACTGAGACGCAGACTCCTCACCTTCCTTTTGTTCTTGGTATCCTTCGCTATTTCCCATTAGAAATTTTAGCTGTGAAATACTGAAAAATATTCTTTAGTCTTTGCTCTCTCTCTCAAATGCTCTGGGATTGATTGATTTCTATCTATCCGACCCCTTTTTAATTGACTTATTTCCTCGTTGATTGAAATTAATCAAAAATTTTAATCAAATTGATATTATGATTAATTTGTTAAATCCTAGGATTAAATTTGAAAACGAAATAAATCCTCATTAATCGAACACAAAATTTAATCCTAATCAATTAATTATTCTAAAAATGTTCGATTATCATAAATAATCAATTATTACAAAAATAACAAAAAAAAATTAATTTGATTATCAATGACTAAGAGTAATCATCTTTATGCCATTTACAACATCGAAGAAACCTATCACGAGACTTAAGTATGAGGGACTCATATGTAAAGAGTGGCAGGAATACTCTCTCGCTCACTCTTTCATTCAAAAAAACTTAGATTTATACTCTTTTAAAATGTACCATGCTCTAAATTCAGAAATAAGCTTTGTTCAATGGACTTCTTTCTAATAATGTTATCCTAAAATCGATTAGGAACGTTTTCGGAATATATGTACATATCGACAGCCACACTGCAAAACCCCGTAAGTCACTATTTTTCCAAAAATAAGGTTCTGAGCCTTTTCAATAGATCCTGATATTACGCGCATTGAACTGCAGTCAAAATCGGGTTACAACTTCCCGTTTCTTTCCAGTGGTGAAATGTAATAACCGTCGCTCATATACATACGTTATAAATATCACAGTTTTTTCCCTCTCCTGAAAACTTTTTGGTTTTGAACATACAGGGTTTTGCAGTGTGGCTGTCGATATATATTTTATTTTACATTCATTTGCAGTTAGTATGTGAGTCTACAAGGTCATTATAACCCTTTGCTCGCATATGAACGCATATAATAAAATCTGTGCTTACAACTCAAACTTTAAGAATCTTAACTTGGAAATTTTCTGCCCGAAAAGTCAGCATTTCAAACAAAAAATCCATTAGCACAGGTTTACCAACAAAACAAAAGCGTAAAGCTAAAATGACTGCCACAAACGAACAGCTGCACACATCAGCCATGAGGGTAGAGTTATAGTGCACCATACAAACCCGTAAAGAATAAAACAAAAATATAGAACGAAATTGGTTTGAAAATCAGAAACCGTAAATATTATTGCATGACTTGATTAAATTCGCCGACTAACAGTAAACACGACAACACGACACAGGTGAAGCAAAATCAGATCGAAATAAGTATATATACTCATACTATATAATAAGAATCAAAGGCCAACCAAGTGAGAAGGCTGCTTAAAGGATCTTAACGAACGACTGAAGTGGGTTGCAGTGTCAAGCTAACGACGACGTTGGAGTAAACTACCAGTTGGCCATATAACGACACACATACAGACACATTTGGCTAGGTGACCGTTTGTATTGTTTGCGTGTGCATGCGTTTTCTGCTTCTTCTTATTTAGTGTGAAATCAAGAAGTAACCTGCTGATTTTAAAGTGAAAAACAGTTTTGGCTTTTAAGTTATAGCTGCATAAATAGACTTACACACAGGAATTATATATATGTATACATATATGTAGCTCAGTTTTTTATTCTATAACAATAAAATTAGTTATTTCCTTTTATTAGCAAAAAGAAATTAAATAAAAGAAAAAGAAGAGAAAAGTAAACCTGCAACTTGACTTAATGAACTTGAACGCTCAGTGTGGCATTTATCGAAGCATAACTCAAGGCGCTATAACACTCATTATTAGCTGGCTGTATGTATTAAACCGACCGAAAATGAAGAGTATTGAAGTTTTATAAGTTTTCCGTTACTGTTAGTAAAAGTTTGAGTGGAAGTAAAAATCATACCGCAACCCAGTTGTTATCTATAAAAGCGTCCGACTTTCAAAAGGGTTCGCATTCGAAAAATTAATATCTTACTTATTATATTAAATTGAGATGTTTAATGTATTTAATCTGAATGCCAGTCATTCTAATATAAATATAATTTATATTTTTGACCACTTTGTGGCGTTCTACCACAGTCTCTTGCA